>CAUYPK010072118.1:0-38616 GCA_963574355.1 Loris lydekkerianus | reverse complement strand
CTGCGGGTGAGTTTAGGGTGGGGGTTTTCTGATAACAGGTGTGATGTTTTTAGTGTCTGGAACCAAGTTCCTGGAGCCAAGGGTAACAATGCCCTACTCGCCCTTAAATGCTTTCCAGCTGTGACTATTCCTGTTAAACCGGTTATGAATATTCCTGATAAGCTTATTCTTAGGTTTTTGGCTCCCAGCAAAATTTGATCGCAAAATGCCAAAAAAAGAAAAGAAAAAAAAGAAACCATATTCTGAGTACCTATTCTTCCATTCTATTTTTTCACTTTCAGTAGCGTATTCAAAAAATTGCATAAGATATTCAACAGTTTATTATAAAATAGGCTTTGTGTTAGGTGATTTTTGCCCCACTGTAGGCTAATGTAAGTGTTCTGAGAATGTTTAAGGTAGGCTACCCTAAGCTAGGGTTCAGCAGGTTAGGCATTTTTGGCTTATAGTAGTTCCAGTTTACAATGAGTTTATTGTGACATAACTCTGTTGTAAGTTGAGGAGCATCTGTAGAATTACTGTCCTGAAGAGAAGGATTTTCAGGGGTCCCTACCCTGCCGTTCCTGCTCAGATCACATCTCTTTCATCTACAAGTCTATCTATGCACACATACCACATTCTCTTGAATACTAGATAGTAAAATACTAGATAGTAAATCAGGTGGTGTAAGAATTCTAACTTGGTTCTTATTTTTCAACATTGTTTGGCTATTGTAATGTATTTAAATTGCTATAGAAATTTTAGAAATGGCTCACCAATGTTTACCCAAGAAACCTGCTGGGTTTTTATTAATATTTTATAAATCTGTTCATCAATTTCAGGAGAAGTTACATAAGAAAATATTGGGATTTCTGATCCATGAAGATGACGTATCTCCGCATTCATTTAGGTCTTCTCTGATTTTCCTGAGCACTGTTTTATAGTTTTCAGGGTACAGGTCTTCCACATGTTTTGTGAAAAGCCTTGGTAATAATGTATATTGTGCTAGTCTGAGATGGAGTGTTATATAAATGACAAATTGGTTAACAGTGTTGTTCAAATCTATTTTTTGTTGATTTTATTTTATTTTAGTTTAGTTTAGTTTTTTTTTTTTTTGTTTTTTTTTTTGAGACAGAGTCTCACTTTATCATCCTCCATAGAGTGCCATGGTGTCATAGCTCACAGCAACCTCAAACTCTGGGGCTCAAGTGATTGTCTTGCCTCAGCCTCCCAAGTAGCTGGGACTACAGGTGCCCAGTTCAATCCCCAGCTTTTCTAGAGATGAGGTCTTGCTCTTGTTCAAACCCATGAGCTCAGGCAGTCCACCTGCCTTGACCTTCCAGAGTGCTGGGGTTACAGGCGTGAGCCACTGCACCTGGTCGATTTTATTTCTTTTTGTTCTATTAGTTATGGAGAAAGTGAAAGATGTCGAAATTTCCAACCATAATTGTGAACTTTAGCATTTTGATGTCCCCTTGGTTACTTGACCTCTTTATTATTATGAAATGACCCCTTTCATCTCACACAATATTATAGTATATTTTAGATATCATATTCTTCATCATTATAAGTTCTACTTAGGTCTTTTTACATCTTTCATTTATTGCCTCATCCTATTTGTCATTTGCTGTACTATCTTGTATAGGGGAACATATTTATAATTGTTTTAATATTCTTATCTGCTTATTCTATCATATGTTTCATTTCTGAGTCTGTTTATATTGGTTGTTTTTTTTTTTTTTACTTACTTATTGTGTTAAGACATTTATACTCTATACTAATAGATTCGACACGTACCCTTGCATTATGCACCATAGGTATGATCCCACCATTCACCCTTCCTCGATCTGACCTCCTCCCTCCCCTCCTCTTCTCTCCTTCATTCTGGGCCATAGTTTTGATCTATTCTTCATATGAAAGTGTGAGTCATTGTAAGTTGGTTTCATAATAGTACTAAGTACATTGGATTTTTTCTTCCATTCTTAAGATACTTTACTAAGTAGGATATGTTCCAGCTCCATCCATGTCTTTACATTTAAAAGAGGTAAAGTCTCCAACTTTTTAAAGGCTGCATAATATTCCATGGTATACATATACCACAATTTGTTAATCCATTCATGGGTTGATGGGCACTTGGACTTCTTCCATGACTTGGCTATTATGAATTGAGCTGCAATGAACAATTTGGTGCAAATATCTTTTTTATAAAGTGATTTTTGATCTTTTGGATATACACCTAGTAGAGGATATTGCAGAGTCAAAAGGCAGGTCTACTTTTAGATCCCTGAGTATTCTCCATACTTCTTTCCAAAAGGGACATATTAGCTTTGCATTCCCACCAGCAGTGCAGAAGTGTTCCCTTCTCCACATCCACTCCAACATCTGTAGTTTGGGGATTTTGTTATGTGAGCCACTCTTATAGGAGGTAGATGATATCTCAAAGTGGTTTTGATTTGCATTTCTCCAATGATTAAAGATGATGAGCATTTTTTCATGTGTCTGTAGGCCATGTGCCGATCATCTTCAGAGAAGCTTCTGTTCAAGTCCCTTGCCCACAATGAAATGGGACTACTTATTCTTTTCTTATTAATAAGTTTGAGTTCTCTGTGGATTCTGGTTATCAAATTTTTGTCAGAAGCATAACCTTCAAATATCCTCTCCCATTCTGAGGGCCGTCTGCTTGCTTTATTTACTGTGTTCTTGGCTGTACAGAAGCTTTTTAGTTTGATCAGATCCTAGTAATGTAGCTTCAATTTCCCGGGGGGAGGGGTCCTCCTCACAAAGTATTCTCCCAGGCCAATTTCTTCAAGTATTTTCCTGCACTCTTTCCAAGAATCTTTATAGTATTGTATCTTAAGTTTAAATCTTGTATCCAGTGAAAGTCAATTTTTGTTAATGGTGAAAGGTATGAGTCCAGTCTTCCATAAGTTGCCATGAGTCAGTCTTCCATAAGTTGCCAGCCAATTCTCTCAGCACCATTTTCAGGTGTCTTTTTGATAGACTTCTTTTCCTTTGGGTGTATACCCAGTAAATGGGACTGCTGGATCAAATGGTAGGTCTATTTTTAGTCATTTGAGGAATCTCCATACTGTTTTCTATAGTGGTTGTGCTAATTTGCAGTCCCACCAACATTGTATAAGTGTTCCTTTCTGTCTGAATCCACACCAGCATCTATTGTGTTGGACTTTTTAATATAAGTCATTCTAACAGGGGTAAAGGGATATTTCATTGTAGTTTTAATTTGCATTTTCCCAATGATTAGTGATGGTGACTTTTTTTCATATGTTTATTGGCCATTTGTCTGTCTTCTTTTGAAAAGCTTGTGTTCATGTCTTCTGACCACTTTTTAATAGGTTATAGTTTGTTTTTTTCTTGCTAGTTTGAGTTCTTTGTAGAACTGTATCAGCCCTTTATCAGATATGTAGGTTGCAATATTTTCTCCCATTCTATAGGCTGTCTATTTGTTCTGTTGATTATTTTCTCAGCTGTACAGAAGTTTTCTATTTTTTTTTTTAATTTCAGATTAATATGAGGGTACAAAAGATTAGGTTACATTGTTTGCGCTTGTTAGATAAAGTCCCTGTTAGAGTTGTGCCCCTCCCCCAGGAGGTGTGCCATGCACCCTTATATTGTGTCTGTTAGGTGAGAGGACACCAATCCCCTCCCTCCTCCACTCCCCCCTCCCCCTCCTTTTCCTCCAACTTGAATAATTTAATAGAGTTTTTCCCCTTGAAGTGTTCTAATTTAATCAGTGACCTATTTTTGTTGTTACTGTCCTTGCCATTGGGTGGGGTCTTAGTCATACTTAGTCATACATTCTTTGCCCAGACTGATACCTAGACAAATTTTTCCTACATTTTCTTCTAGAATTCTTACGGTTTCATGCCTTACATTTAAGCATTTTATTCATCTTGTATGAATTTTTGTGAGTGGAGAGAGATATTCTTCTGCATATGGCAATTTTCCTAGCAGCAGTTATTGAATAGGACTTCTTCTTCTCAGTGTACATTGTTGTCTGCTTTGCCAAAGGCCAGTTGGTTAGAGGTAGATGGCTTTAATCTGTGTTTTCTGTTCTGTTCCATTGATCTATGTCTCTATTTTTGTACCAATACCATGCTGTTTTATTTACTATAGCCTTGTAGTATAGTTTTAAGTCTAGTAATGTGATGCTTCCAGCTTTGTTCTTTTTGGTTAATATTGCTTTAGCTATTCAGGCTCCTTTCTGGTTTCAAACCCAAAACAGAATTGTTTCTTCTAGATCTGTGGAATATGCCATCGGTATTTTGAAAGGGATTACATTGAATCTATAAATCACTTTAGGTAATATGGACATTTTCATAATGCTGATTCTACCAAAACATGAGCATGATATAGCCTTCCAAGTGTTCATGTCATCGGCAATTTCTTTACTCAGTGTTTCATGGTTCTCCTTGCAGAGATCTTTTACCACTTTGGTTAGATATCCTAGGTATTTTATTTTCTCCTAGTTATTGTGAATGGTCTTTGATTTGACTCTCAGCTTGGCTATTATTGGCATATAGAAATGCTACTGATTTGTGTACCTTGATTTTATAACCTGAGAGTGTGATGAACTTATTTATCAATTCTAGGAGTCTCTTGGTAGAGTCTTTGGGATTTTCTAAATACAAGATCAGATTGTCAGAAGAAAGCAATATTTTTTAGCTTTTTACTTTCCTAGTAATTTTTAGTCAGATGATGGAAGTTTTGCAATTTACCTTTGGGGGGCACTAAATGTTTTTATGTTTCCTTAAAAAGTGTTAGACTTAGCTCTGGTAGGCATATAAGTTACTCTGAATCTATTTTTTCCTTTTGAATCTTGCTGTTAAGCTTTATTAGATAAAGTAGTCTAAAGCTAATTTATGTCTGCTACTAAGGTAGTATTTTCCTGAAGACTGTACTTGATGTCCTGTATATTATAAGATCTGTCCACTTTGGCTAGTGGGAGTACAAAGTATTCCTATCTGTTTGAGCACTAGCAATGTTTAGCCTCCTATTCTTTCTCCAGATTGAGGTAGTTTCCTTTTACACATGAGCAGATCAGTATTCGTCTAAAGACTTGTGTGATTTCTTCCACAGATTTCTAGAGCCCTTCCTTTGTGAAAATCCTGTATTTTTTTCTTTCAGTATTCTGTTCTACAAATTCTAGACACCTTGCCTTCATCTTTCCCAATTCCAAACTCTTCTCTTGCGTTTGGCATCACCCCCAGACTGTTTTGGAACTCCTTTTCTGCACTACAGTCTGGAAATTGTCTCCAGCCATGCAGCTGGGGCATCGATAGGACTTATCTTGTTTATTTCCCTCTCTCAGCAATCTCAATCTTGGGATGCCTATTATTCACTTTATTAAAAAATTGTTTCATATCATTTTATCCAGTTTTCTAGTTGTGTGAGGTGGATGGGTAATTCCAGCCCCCATAGTCTATTATGGCAGAAGTGGAATTCCATGGTACTCTTAACAAGTTTTGTGGTAAAAAGAGAGAGAGTACGAGAGAGAAGTAGCTTGAAGGTAAGAGTCAAGGGAACATTTTTAAGTTGGAAAAGACATTTCTTTCTGCAGACAGAGAATGAGCAAAGAATAAATGCCATTAGAACTAAAGTTTTTGATATTGGGTAGAAAGCTTCAAGAAGCTCATTTCTGGTGATATTTATTATTTTTGCATTGTGGGAGATACAGTTACCTAGTAAAAATGATATGAGAGTTAAGAAAATGATGAGGGTTAAAGAGCAGGGAGTGTAAAATAGAGCTGATAGGAGAAGAAAAAAGAGAATGGTGAACAGGTTAGAAGATCCTAATCGTGAACCAATCAAAGAGACAGGTAACTTACATGACAGCAGAAAACACTGACTGAACTGATGCCCTTGACCATAAGACCATGTTCAGGAAACCCAAGGCTTGCATACATTGAGGATGATTGAAAATCATTCCTATGGGCTGCTTCTAAGGACTGTTAGTGCCAGGGGGTTGTATTTCCAGTCCCATTCTTAGGTCTGCTGAAAAAAGCTTTCCTTAGAACCTTGGCTGATATTACTCCATTAAAAATAGACAAGAGTTCACACATGGCCAGACACTTAGGTCAGAACCATGACTTCAACTGTTGTGAAAGAGAACCCAAGGATGGGGAATTGGAGCTTTCACAGAGGCACTGTTAGAACAGGCCAGTTGGCTCCACCTCACTGCCCACACAAAAGCCCACCACCCAATGTCTTGTCTACCTGTGAGTCCCTGCCAGCTTGAGATTTGAGGATTGCCTACGGGCTCAGTTTATTATCCTATTTGGCCCAAAATTTACATAGCAAGTGTGCTGAAAGACCCCAGCCAGGTCCTCCTGTGTCTTTCACTTCACAGGCTGAGGCTTGGCATCCTGCCCATCTGGGCCCCTATCAGATTTGGCGTGAATTAGTAAAAGGTGGCCCTTTCTATAAGTGCACTTAGTCCCGGGTCAGGGCGCCCAGCCTGGCAGGTGGAATGTCGGTTAGATCTCAGCTCTGGCCTAACCTTCCTGATCAGCCACCCCGGTAAAGTGTATAATTATATAACCCATGCAGCTGTGCACAGCTGCCATGGTGCCCTGGATCTTCTTACTGTGATTTCCTAGCTTCTATCTTGGCATTAACAATTAGTAGTGGTTTCACCTTTCAGGAAGGGTCCTGGCCTCTTAATAGGCTGCTTTTTATGTCAGTACAGGTGTCCCTTCAGGGACCCCGTCCCACCTAGGAATCTGCAGTGATACCTGGCACCTATCAGCCCTGTGCTGCTCAGCACTGAGCCAATGAAGGTGGGTACATTAGGAGAAACTTCCTCTCCACTGCGGACATAGTGTCTAGTGCCAGTGTCTGCTCCCCAGGTTGCCTGAGGTGACCTGAGTTCTCAGGGCCCATTTCCCAGGGCTCCCTACTTTATGGGAGTAAAGTTGTGGCTACTCCATACACCCATCAATGGCTGTCAGTCTATATGAACAGCCAGACCTTATACACGTATGGTTCCATGTTCCTGATAGTCACTCTCATTTCCAGAAGGACCTAGGCCATGATGCCCTAAGAGCCCCATACGGAATGTCTGCCGCCAGATCTTTCCCCCAGTGCAGGATCTGAGTGGCAGGGTCTTCTCAGATGCTCTTCCAGGGAGGACTTCATTATAGGCAGCATCTGGGCACTCCTCAGATTCCAGGGTGGCTGCCCCAAGCATTTGAGACCTTCTACTACTCCTCAGTGCTGCTCTGGAATGTGAGTAGTATTAGCATGTGAAAACATGAGAGTCCAATTTCAAACTTCACGTGGTTCTCTTAAAAATTCTTGGTAAGAGAAGAGTGTGCATGTGATGGCCAAATTAAGGCCTTGAAATGGGCCAAGGCAATACCTCCCAAGCTGTGTCCTAGGAAACATCTGGTCCACAGGACATTGTACCGGAGGGAAAGTTTGTCTGGCCAAATAAGGTTGAGAATCTGCCTTTAGAAGCAGTTAAACTGATTGTTTTGTTGCAGGACTTCTCAGTGCTTTTAACATGCTAATGTCTATAACATGCCTGGAAGGGATTGAGAGTGCAAAGCATTTTCCAAGGTTGTTTGATTACAGAACATCTTGTGAAATGAGTGCTTCATAGAACACTCTAGGGAAACGTTTGTGTGTAGACCTCTGACTGCCCTGTTTCCTAGCCCTGCTCTCTCGGATGACAGAGAGGGAGTATGCACTCCTCCCTTCTGGACTCTGCCTGTACTCATCAGGTGAGAAGGAGCTGCCTCCGGCCCTCTGTAATCATGTCAGCTGCCTATGAAGTTGAGAAACAACCAAGAAAAGCACCTGCTGGCTGCAGTCTCTGAATCCCAGCCGTGGGCAATGGGTCTGATTGATCTCCTCTGTTTAACTTGCAGTGTTTGATTCTCCAGCTTTGTATTTTCAAGTCTGCTCTAACAATGCTGTTCTTGAAATATGCTAATAATTTCCTTTGAGACAACTGGCCTGCTCATTTCAAAATGACAAGTTTTCTCTTTCAGCCTGTTAACTGGGCTCTCTTTGATTAAAGGTGTCTTTAAAGAGTTCTCTTCTCAGTACTCATCCCTGTGTGAAAGAGCATGAGGAGCAGATTTTAAGTAATGAGCCACAACTTTACTCCGAACCGCTCCAGTTGATCCAGTGGAGAAGCGAGAAGCTTTTTCCACATCCAAAGCAGGTCTCAGCCACTCCCGGCTCATCCTTGCTGGGCCCTGGTAAGTGGGGGAGGACACTCGCTTCCCGAGATGGACATGCTCCATGCTGGCCAATCTCTGAGGACAGAAGAGTGGCAAAGTGTTGACTGATGTTTAGTCCATTTAGTGTCGTGATAAAAGAAAACCCAAAACTGAGTAATTTGTTTTTAAAATACATTTATTTTGCTTATGATTCTGCTGGCTGGAATCTTGAGTATCTATGAAAGCCTCAGGCTGCTTCCAGGCATGGTGGGAGGTGAGGGCAGCTGGCCGGGGCATGTGAGAGGGTGGAGGAGTTAGGCTCTTTTTAAGGACCAGCTCTCCTGGAACTAATAGAGGTAGGACTCACTTCTTACAGTACTAAGCTGGGGGTGGGGGGAGCATCTGCTTCCTATTGGGCCCCACCCCCAACACTGGGGATCAAATTTCAGTATGAGGTTTGGGAAGACAAACACCCAAACTACATCAGTTGACAGTAGGCTGCGGCCCACAGGCTGCTTGCAGATCATGTGAGGCCTGTTTTGCTTATCTGAGGTGTCCCACATCATGAGAAGTATGCAGACATTTTTTTTGCTCATCAGCTTTCGTAAGTATTTGTATGTTTAATGTGTGGCCCAAGACAACTCTGTTGTGTAGCAGAAAATGTGTAGCAGAAAAGAAAGAAGGTTGGACACCCTTGATAAAGAAAGCTGAGGGTTGAATCGTTGGCACTAGGTAACTGACAAGATGAGGAGGAAGAGGAAGAAGGAAAGAGGTTTTCGTATTCCCGGTTCTTTTGGAACACAGTTCCTGGTTAGGCTTCAGACACCAGCAGGTGATGAAACCAGAGGCTCTGAGAGCTGGTCATTCAGTAGCCACTGTCTGCAATGCCCACAGACGCATGACCTACAGGAGAGTAGGGAGCGGTGTGGGTGCAGGACTCATCACCTACAGTCAGATGAGTCATGTGCACCCCGCTCTTGGCAGCACAGCAGAGCTCACCAGACACCTTGCAGGAGGCTTAATACTGAAGCCACATTTGAGTTGAGTCTTAAGTTTCGCAGGCAGCAGGACTGAGAGGCGTGTGTCATAACACGTGTTATGCTCTCCCTGTATCTGTTTCCTCCACCTCCCACTGCCTAACAGAAAACTGATTTTGATTCTGGTAATTCTCTTGCTAATACAGGCCATGCACTTTGGGCAATGCTTGACCCACCCTAAGACAGTTAGCACTATCCATTCCTCTGGCCATATCATTATTTTGGTGAATGTTGTATTAATTATATCTTCTTGCATTCTTGATGCTCTGACATCTTGGGCTTATAGACTCCAGAGCAAGCTGATTCCTAGAGACAGCAAAGGCTCACCCAGAAGCATGTCTGTCCTATGCAAAGCTCACACTTAGAACCACCTCCTCTGTCTGGCTCTCCCACTCCTGGAGGCGATATTTCCATGTCCCAGCCATGTCCAGGGTCAGGCTCAGACAACTAGGAAGAGCCCCCACAGCCAAGGGGCCACTGAATTTATTCAAATTAGCCAATTTCAGCCTGCTTACTCAACCTTGCCTTGCCTGTCCCGTGAAAACCACAGCAAGGCTCCTGCTTGTGCCCTCTGCCTCACTCCCTCTGCCTAGGGAGCAACCTGGTGCTCCCCACATCCCACCCCCAGTGGCATGGGAGTGTCCCTTGTCTTGGGAACTGTAACAAGTTATCTTTTCAATTGTGGCCATTTCACTATCTGTTGGCTGTGCTGTCACAGCCCCTAGTGGTCCCTATGGCCCTGGACTCCATCACCGCAGGAAGGAACCAGGCTTGATGTGGATTAGAAGTGCAAGCTTGCAGGAGGTTGGCTAACCTTGCTTGCAGGATAGCCCCAAGCAACCTCCGCAGTGGCCTTTAGACAGGTGAGGGGAGTGTTAGACAATGACTACTTGCCTAAGGATCCCCATGGGCTTGGCTCTTTCTCCTCAAGGAGCACCTGTGGACAAATCACCTGAGGGTCTGCACCCCAGCTGCAAATCATCTTGCTTAGAGGTCCTCTGGCTCTTGGTGTCCTCCACACTGTGCCATACTTGAATAATAATAAAACTTACATTTTAAAACAAGTCAGTCCCATCAGGGTAAGTATCTGGAGTCTTGCTTGGAATGACAGGGCAGAAACACTCTCTCTCCCAATGGGTATCTGTGAGAGCACCTTCTAGGCCTTATTGCACAGGGCAGGCTCTAAGCTGGACAGCTGATCCAAGAGATACAAACAGTCTTGAGGCAACTCGGACCTCTAAGCCTCTGACCAACTGCACCTGAAGCCCAACTGTCTTATCAGTCAGCAGAGTTGCCTCAGTTGGTTTGGAGGAACTGCTACAATAACAAATATTCAGCAGCTTAGAGAATGGTTGGAAATAGTCTCTGTGTTGGATTCATAGGGACAGCTCCCAGCACTCCCTGCAGAACCAGTATGAAGTGGAAATGGTTTCAGCCAACAACCTCTGCCGGCTCTGCCTGGGCCAGCAAGGTGGACACCCCAGGTTCAGCCACCATCTCACATAGGTGGCTTCATATAGTGACCAGCTCAGTCAGGTTCCTCAGGACTTTGCCAGTTTTAGTGCTGGACCCGGTTGGCTGACTAGAAGTTTCAGGAGAGTGCAACTGGGTGGTAAAACTATGTCCCCAGCATCTAGAGGAGTGGGTCTTCAAAAGGTGGAATTTACAACATGGTGAAAGATCAAAATGCAGTGACGATGTTTAAACAGGTCTAAGCAGCCAACAAAGACAAATGTATGGTAAACCAGACTTTCCAGGTGCCTGAGCAATCAATCTGGAGCACTTTTAGGGGCGTCCTAGGCTTTAGCAGCTGCTGTCTGACAGCCCTGCTGGAATTGGGAGCGAGTACCCTGGTGTTTCTAACAAGAGGTCAGATGTCTCACCTAGGGCTTTTCTCATGGGATTTCAGACCTACCACACTTTACCCTGTGGACCTGGGGATGAAGAAATGAACAAATAATCAAACAGAAAGGGGGAAGATAAAATCCACATCAATCTGTTAAGTGTAAGAATGAATTTAATGTTTTAACTGTGGTAAGAATAAGCTGTGCCACCCTCTTGTGACTATAGTATTTTGACTCTGACAACAGGGTCAGACTACAAAGCAGTAAGCCTAGAAGACTCTGACTACAGCCTACATGAATGCATGAGTGAGGGGCATAGAAGATGGTGATTTAACTAGTCATTTATAAAGCTGCCTGCACCACAGCTTCCAGCACCTAGAGCAGCCCTGTCACCACCACTCCCAGATGCTGCTGAGTCCCATGATGCAGCAAGTCCCTAGCGGGCCTGGGCCAGCAGCCAACTTGCCCACACTGAGGCAGTCAGTGTCCAGTGTGATGTCCCTTTGGAGTTCAGCCTACCCAACAGGATGCCCCCACCCCAGCGCCTTCTACCACCACAGTTGTAGATCAAGCTACAGGGGGCTGTCACCTGCCCATGCTGGAAACAGAAGGCCTGCGGTCTCACCCTTTGCAAAGTCCTTCTACATACATCGTCTCAGGTGAGTCCCACACATGGAGCCCAGAGAGACAGGCAGGGCAGGTATTGTGACATCTTTTTCAGTAAACTCAGATTCCAAGAACATGACACTCACTGCCGCTGTAACCGAGTTTGTCACTGTAGCTCTTTGCCTTTGATGGGTGAGGAAGGCAAAGGAGGCAGTGAGAGTTTTGATGTTCACAAACGCATCCTAGAAATGTGCTACATGCTGCAGCCTCCTTTGTCAAATGTTACTCATCAAAACCAAATCAATAACTTTAAAATATTTGAATATTTCTAAATATTCCCCAACTTTGGACACATTCATCTCACTCTGGATTGATTTTTGCATGTGGGCTGGACTATTTGATAAACATACACTCCACAGCATTCTCTCTCTGTCTCTCTCTCTCTCTCACTCTGAATATATATGTAATATATATAATATGTGTAATATATAATATATTATATATAATAAGCCCCTCGAAAGTGCCTTGGGCATTGCTCCTTACTCTATTGTTCTGCCTTATCTGTGCAGTCACACTGGGGAAAACATGACCTGGTCTAAATTGTCTTGTCAGCAGAACTTTCACTTTCTCTTCTGTGTGTTTCTGATTCTCACATTCCTGGGGCAGACCCGGCTTCTGCTTTCCCCTCCACTCTCCTGAGTCCTGTCCCCTCTGCAGGGCTGTTTGCAGCTCTCCCCTCTGGCTCCCAGTTCTGACTCCTCCCTTCCTTCCATAAGTACTGCCTAGAAGAGGTCCTTCAGCTATGCTTGTAACTCACTGCTTCTACCCCCAGGCTTTAGGGAAGACATTTAAAGACATTTCATTCAATTGGACCAAGCAGACTTTCTATTCCTAGAGATTTGGAACTCAGTGTGAAGGATCATCTCCACATGTGCCTGGGTGGTTAGACTGAGCCACCTGAGACCAGCCCAGAAGGGGAAAGCCAGGTGTTTTAGAGAGAGGCAAGAAGCCAGGGGCAGGAGATCAGGCAGTTCTGAGAGACTGTGTAGGAATCTGGCTCTTGGGAAGGTCCCAGTGCTGAGAGCCACCCCCTTTGGAAACTGGCCGTTCTTGTCCTTACGCATTTTTGCTTAAATTTTGAGAGGTTTCTGTTTCTTACACCCCAACTATGCTGCTAACCTTGTCTTTAATTTGGTGAGAAGCTTTAGCTCAGCGGTTCTCAACTGTGGGTCACGACCCACAGGAACTGTATTAAAGGGCTGCGGCATTAGGAAGGTTGAGAACCACTGCTTTAGCTGACAGCATCAGCCTCCATCTGAACTGCACCTTTATTCTGACTCTCTCTTTGCTGTTGCAGGAGGAAATCTGATCTAATCTAACCTCTGTATATTGTGGACTGAATTGCTCAGTTCATATGTTGAAGTTCTAACCCTAGGGACCTCAGAATGTGACTGCATTTAAAGATAGAGTCTTTAAAAGGGTAATCAAGTTAAAATGAGGTAATTAGGGTGGGGACCAATTTGACATAACTGGGACCTCCTAAGAGGAGGTGGAGGTTAGGACACGGATGCTCACAGAGGTGAGTCGGCCAACTGCCAGCCGAGGAAGGAGGCCTCTGGAGGAACCAAGCCTGCCCTGACACCTCTGTCTTGGACTTCCAGCCTCTAGAATTATAAAAAAGAAACTGCAGAGTTGGGAGCAGCTCCTGACTTCCATTGCTCAGGGCAAAATCTCCAGATCAAACTTACCTCTTTCTTTCCCCCAGACCCCACCTCTCACGTGTCAAGAAACTCTGCAGACTCCGACCTGGATGTTGGCCCTTCTTACTTCTGCAAGCTTCTGCCCTGGTCTGGGTCAGAGAGCTTCCTGAATGGTCTTCCTGCTTCCACCTCGTCTCCTACAGAAAAACTCAATACCATAGCCAAAGTCCTTAGAGCAGCACACAGGAGCCTGCATTCTCCAGCTTGCCACACCTTCTGTCATGGCAAGGCTGGGTGATCTCTGCCTTGGGGCCTTTGCATGGCCACTCTGGCTTCTGCCTTGAATGCTTTTCTCACAGGCACCTGCTTAGCTAATCCCCTCACTTCCCTCCAGTCTAGGTTCAGGTATCCTCTGCTCACCGTGTCCTGCCTGGCCACCCCCTCTACACTTACGCTCACCCTGCCCTGCCCTGCTTGTCCTTGTGCCCAGTGAGCTTGTTACCAGCTAACACACTGTTGCTGCCCCTTGTACAACACGGGGGTCAGGGGAGCCAGTATCTGCAGAGAGGAAAACCCGTGTAAAACTAGTGGCTTTCCCAAAACTTAACCACTGAGAGCCCACTGTTGACCAGAAGCCTTATTATAACACATAGATAGTTGATTAACACATACTTTGTATATTATTTGTATTACCAGGTTGGAAGAGTAAGTTCACAAACGCATTCTAGAAAAGGTGCTACATCCCTCATTGCTGAATAACCCTGTGGTCACTTATGAAGTACTCCACTTGGCCATATGGTGACGAAGTTAATTGTCAGACTTTGTACAATCACAGCTCTGATCCCAATCCAGAAAGAGCTCCAAAACTACTATGAGTGGTGGACTAGGCACTGGTGTCAGTGCATAGCTCCCCAAGGGAAGTGATATTCAGCAATGAAGTATGTAGCACTTTTTCTAGGATGAGTTCATGAACTTAATTATCCAACCTCATGTATACTGTATCCTTACAATAAAGCAAGCTACAGGAAAGAAAATGTTACTAAGAAAATCATAAGGAAGAGAAAATATGTTTCCTATTCATTAAGTGGAAATGGGTCATCCTGAGGTCTCCACGCATGTCATCTAGGCCTTGAGCAGGCTGAGGAGGGAAGGAGGAGGAGGGTTGCACTTGCTATTTCAGATGTGGCAGAGGCAGGAGAAAAATCTCAGTGGACCCTCACAGATCCAACCTGTGTTGTTCAGGGTCCGCTTATGTTTACTACTTGCTAGGTTGAATGTATACTGCCAGTGCCTTACCACTGTGACAGATTATAAACCCCAAGTCCATTTTGTTCCTTGATATAACCCAAGTTCCTACGACAGTGTGTGGCACAAAGCAAGTGTCTAATAGATAGTGGTTGAAGGAGTAAATACAACTTCTCATTGACATCCAGCCCACCCCTGTCCTCCCGTTTCCTAAAGCCTGGGACTATGGAGGTTGGTTTAGCTGAGTTTCCTTTCCTGCCAGAACCTTCACACTTGCTGAGTCCAGCTGCTTCTTAACTAGTTCCTGTTTCACTCCTTCTCTCTGAGCCCGTACTGAAGTTCAGACTCACTGCATCCCTCCAACTGCAGGGCCCTGAATGGTCCTCTTTACCTCAATGTGACCTAAAATCATCTATTAAGCTTTTAAAATGCTGCTTTTATCCTATCACTCCTTTGTGTTCCAAAAAGCCCACATTCTCCTCTGTTGGGATCAAATTCAGGTCTCCCAGCCTGAGAGCCCAGCTCCATTTACATAAGCCCTGGCCCCAGGGGCTGCCCACCACAGCTGCCTGGCCTCCTCCCGCTCCCAGAATGCTCTCCCTTGGGTCTCAACTGCTCTGCTTCTCCAAAGCTCAACTCAAGCCCTCCTCCTCACGCCTCCTGGGCACTCCAGCCCACATGGATATGTCCCTGCTCTGAATTCTCTTAGCAAGAATTGAGGCCAGCTTCTGATTAGAAAGCCAAATCAATGCAGCAGGAGATTAAGCCCCCCACAAACACACCCGTTTGGAAATCCCAAAGAGATTTGAGAGCAACCTCTTGTTCTCCATCATATATATCACATTTCAAAGTTTCTGTTGACCTGTTAATGGACATCCCCAGCATTTGCCACCTTTTCCTTGCCTCACTGCCTATTCCATATGCGCAGGCTCCCTTAGACAAAGAGATAAGTTTCTTGAGGGTAAAGCCTGGTTTATACAGTGACACTTGATTAGAATTTCGCCTGTGGCTCAGTGAGTAGGGCGCCGGCCCCATATACCAAGGGTGGCGGGTTCAAACCCAGCCCCGGCCGAACTGCAACGAAAAAATAGCCGGGCGTTTGTGGCGGGCACCTGTAGTCCCAGCTGCTCGGGAGGCTGAGGCAGGAGAAGCGCGGAAGCCCAGGAGCTGGAGGTTGCTGTGAGTCCTGTGATGTCACGACACTCCACCGAGGGCGGTAAAGTGAGACTCTCTCTCTCCAAAAAAAAAAAAAAGAATTTCCTCAGGCACAAGGCTCATCTACTCAAAGTCAACTATGTTCAAAAACAAAAACCAAACATCTCCATAAATCTTTTGAAGCAGAGCTGCCTGTTTCCAGCTACACGTCACAAATATTTCAACAGGCAGTGTCAGTTCCTCTCTGGTGATTCTCAAGCAATTTGCATTCTGAGAAGTTTGCCCTTGGCATCCATTACCTTGGACATCCAGAACTTATTTACTCTCTACCTCTGGCCTCAGGGCCCACTGTCAGGCCTGTCAGAGAGGCACAGGTCTCCAGCTCCCTACCTCACTTGCGAGGAGGTCCTTTGTCTTTAGGGATGCATTGGACTCGCTCCCCTGAAGGTATGAGGTCTCTGAGACTAGAGATTTTTCTTTGGGTTCTTCACTGATGCATTCCAGTAGCCTAGAATGAGCTTGGTGCAAGGGAGATGCTCCCTAATATTTGTGGAATAGATGACTGTTTATCTCAGTGGGAGTTTCCACTTTGAACTTTTTGTCCCTAACTGTTCAATGAAATGTTCAGTAACTATCAATTAACTACGGGGGTGGAATGGGGTGGGGAGGGGAATGTTCTTCTTCTCCACAAAAATGCCTCTGACATTCCTGTTAAGCTTGCCTACCTGACCTGAAGCTGGCCTGTCCTGCCCCCAAAGGAGGTGATTCTGGAGACTTCCTCACAGGCTCCCTGCTCACAGTTAAGTCCCTGGAGGATGAAGAACAGCTGTGGTGGAGTTGGCCCATCCACATCTTGTCCATAGGCTCATCAACCCCCTCTCTTAAGCTCCCTTCTCTTCAGAGCTCTCCCTGCCACTCACCCCTGCAAAGGTCAACCCTTTTTCCCAACATTTCTTGACAATGACAGAACTCTGCTTCCCCTCCTTTCCCTCCCTGGGATTTCCAGAAACACCATGTTATGTGGGCCCTATTTGGAATCTGATTTTAAGGCCCTTTCTTGGTAACACCTCTGTTTCAAGATCCTGGAACATCGTGTATCATTTCTTTCTGATTAAGAAATTTCTGATAAAGATATTCTTCTTAGTTACAGAACACATTTGCTAACGGAGGCGGAACTTTGATGTTGTTTTTGGAATTATATACAGAGCAAAACATTTTCATGGAGTTGAATTTACTCATTAGCAGCTCAAGGACAGGAACCCTATAGTGTATTTTTCTAATTGTTTTAAAAAGTTCCAGACCCAGTGCAGACCTATAATAAATACCTGTTGAATAACTGATTGATGGACAGCCAGCCAAGAATGTGATATGTTTCTGTCTAGCTACAGTGTCTGGGTTTTGTTTGTTTTTTTCTTTCCAGTAAAGATTGTGATTCTTTTCACTATAATTGTTCACCAGATTTTCCCCATTTTTGCTTTATTTTTCTTTTCCTCCTAACTTTTCATTTTGAAAATTTTAAGATATAGACAATAGTTGAAAGAATAGAACAATAAACCCATTAATTCTCCACCCAAATTCAAAGTACATGTTTTCCCACATTCATTTTTATCTCTTTCTACACCTGTATTTATATATTTATAACTCTTTCTATAAATATAATTTTTTTTCTGCTGGGTCATTTGAAAGTAAGTTGCAGATGTCAAGACACTTCACCCATAAATACTCCAGTACACAGCTCCTAAGATTGAGAACATTTATCTCAATAACCACAGTAGCATTATCACAGTTAAAAAATTAACAATCATTTCAAAATGTAATCCAATATTCCTTCAGTTATTCTCAAATTGGAGAAGTTTGTTTTTGGATCAGGCACCACACTTCCCAAAATTGAATTCAAGTCCTGGTTGCCTATAAATCCATTAGGATTTACAGGTGTTGCCAAGACCCATACAGGCCACCCCCAGGTTATGAACAACATAGGTTCTGTAGGTTCTTTTTTTTTTTAAAGTTGAATTTGTGTGTGAGTTGGAACAGGTACATTTACCTATTACCTGTGATAGCCTCTATTCATAAGTATGAGTTATAAGTCAGTTAGATGTTTGTAACTCGGGGACTTGGTTTGTAAGTGTGTGTTGTATGTAAGTCGGGTGTTTATAACTTGGGGACTGGCTATAGTTCACATAAGGCCAGTTGTATTCTGTGGTTCTGAGGTGACAAAGGGTTGTTCAGGTTCTGTATATGGGTTGTTTCTAGAACAGACCAGGTTGATACTTAAGCAGGGACAAGGCAATGTTGCTCTGGGCCCGCAGGTCACCATGGGTGCCACATAGCTGCCATCATTTCTAGTCCCCAGTGCTATACAGTGTGTGACCTCACTTTCTTTTAAATCTGTCTGCCTTCCTTTGCCTCCTTGCATTGGCAAATGAAAACCATGTATAGGAGTCAGCACCACTCTGGGCAACTCTGATTTGGTAGGTCTGGGATGGAAAACTCAGAAAATGATATTTTTAAAATGCTCTCCAGGATTAGCAATCTGGCAGGAGAGGGAGGAATGGAAAATCCCCTGAGTTCCATGGGCTGCCTACACAGCTCTTCTCAGTCTCTCGTGTGTGTGTTTTTGTAGATTTCTGTAAAATGATTCTAACTTTTTTTGGAAGTGAGTAGAGTATAAACTATAAATAAATGAGAGACTTTCTCAGAACAATCCTGGGATCTGCAGCTGAAGGGGGATGTGGCGGTGAAGGATGCTGTGACCTTCCTGAGGGTGACCTGGCTGTGCATGGTGCTACCATTCACTCACCGCGTGGATGGTTAGGGACAGCTGACCACACTTCTCTGAGTCTTGGTTCATCCTCCTTTAAGATGAACAAGGTGATATCCACCTCTAGAGCACTTGTTTGTGGAAAAGTACCTTGTAAACAATGCAGCAGGGGGTCTAGTAGAGTCAGAGGTAAGTTCACCCAGGAATCCAGATCTCCCTGGGGCTGCTGGGGCAGGCACACCAGGGACAAGCTGAGGGGCTTCCTGGGAAGCCTGGAGGATGGTGGCAACCACAGGCAAGAGGAGAAAGAGCAGGAAGGCCATTGCCATGGTCAGGGGCATATTCATCAGGGGCCAGGGAGTCCATGTCCCCCTCCAGAACACAGGGAAGAGAAGGGCACCAAGGTGAGAGCGTGCACAACCCGAAAACGCTGGCAGGCCCTCACCTCTGTGGGTGTGGGCAGGACACAGTGCCCTGAGCTATCAGTGCCCTGACACCGGCCCCTCCTTCTTAGGCTGGGCTCTTAGCTCGTTCTGGCCATAAGTAGCCCTGGCCTGCGGGGCCTTGGCATAGGTGGTCACAGATGGAACCTGGGGGCCAAGTGCTCCCATGGGCACATCCTCTGGGAGCCCAGTGGAGGTAAGGACATTCTCAGCAGAATGTCCCCAGCTGCCCCTCTGCTCCATTAGGCTGTGTTTAGTTGAGTCTCCACCTCACCCTCTCGAGGTACCTGCTATCACAACATCCTGAGGCAGGTTCATTTTGCCAGCGGTGTGGCTGAGTGCTCTCTCGAGACACATGTTCCCTGGCTCTGCCACTTGCTGAGCTGCCTTGGGCAGGTAACTTAATAGCATTTACTTCTTGGACTATTCTGAAGATTTAACAAAATAATATTTGAACAGTGCCTGGCATGAGGGAATCACACCATTAATGATATTATGTGTTCAGGTCAATCGATTCCTTTAACATAAATCACATTGATCAACTATTCTCATTCGCAGTGTAAGTCAGGAAATTTCTGGGAAGACTGTAGCAGGTGGTCAACAATCTCCACTGGGTACAGGGATTTTGAGCTCATGTCACAAAACCTACTCATTGAGGATAGAACTGTCATAGTCCAAAGCCAGCCCATGGTTGATCCTGGGAATTCAGTAGGAACTGGGCAGAGCTCTTTAGTATCTTCTAATAAATATTCTGTTGAAAGACATTTGAGACTTTGTAAATATCCTTCTTCTCATCACTCTACACTCCTCCACCAATTCAGGGCTTCATCTTCAAACAAATCTTTACCACGATGGTTGTAAAATAGAGACCCAGTCTTCCCTGCACATTGTCAGTTGGTATTCTACTTAAAGAGTCTTTCTTTCTCCCCCGTTTATTTATTTATCACTATGAACTCATAGATTTTTATTTCAGTCAATATTTCTTTTGATGCACACATTGTCCTAGATTTAGCCAATGGGGCCCCCTCAAGCTGTCTCCTATGTCCTTTTAATATTGCTGTCCCTCTCTCTCTCTGTCTGCTTCTCTGTCTAGGTTTCCTTACTTTCTATTACAATGTTCCAGGTACATTTAATACCTTGTAGGCCCCAGTTATAGGATCAACCATTTCTCCAAGGAAATCCTCTCCTAGTGGAAAATGGTATTTAGAAACCAAGATCTGATAATAGAATGTGCCCAGTGCTACTGGGGTATTATTGATGTGGGCCCTTCAGTGGATAAATCCAGGAAATAGCTATACATATGTGCACATACTATATATGAGCATAGATGTGTGTATATTTTAAGCTTTTACTGTTATCTCTAATTCCCAATCTATTCCATAGGAATCTTCTTTGCCTCCCCCCACTCCATGTTGTATCTCCCTTCTTCCACAATGAAAACCCTGCCTCCCCAAAACAATAGATTTTCTGTTTAGCTCAATTACACACAAGCATAAATGGTTTAACTGTATAAATAGTTTAATTGCTATTTAACCATAAAATAGTTTAATTGCTTGGTACACCCATGAAAAAAGCCATAAAGAGGAGATTTTTTTTTTTGCTTCTTTTTTTTGAGACAGACTCTCACTTTGTCACCCTTGGTAAAGTGCTGTGGTGTCTTAGCTTATAGCAACCTCCAAATATTGGGCTCAGGTGATTCTCTTGCCTCAGCCTTCAAAGTAGCTGGGACTACAGGTGCCTGCCACAATGCCCAGCTATTTTTAGGGACAGGGTTGCACTCTTAGCTCAGGCTGGTCTTGAACCTGTGAGCTCAGGCAATCCACCTGCCTCGGCCTCCCAGAATGCTAGGATTACAAGCATGAGCCATCGCGCCTGGCCCCTTTTATGCAGCTTTTTAAATATGTAGAACATTATCATATTTGCAAAAGTCAAACTTAGGGGAAAAAATATACTCAGAGAAGCATCATTCTTTCTCCCATCCCTTCTACTGTGCCCTCCCATATCTTTGTAGGTAACTGATTTCATTGTTTTTTGGTTTTCACCTATTGCATATGTATGTGTTTTGCCAAAACAAGCAGATACATGTAAGTTTTCTTATTTCCCCTTTTTCTTACAGCAGAAGGAACATATGATATATACTTTTGCACTTTGATTTTTTTCATTTAATAACATATTGTATATTTATTTGCTGAAACCTCTTTATTCTTTTTCTGTAGTCTTGCAAACAAAATGTTTTGTTAAACTTTTTATTTTTTTATTTTTTTTGCCAGTTTGATGGGGGAGATAAATAATATCTTTGCAGTTTTAATTAGCAACCCTGTTGTGAGTAAAATTTGATGGTCTTTTCATATGTTTATTAACTACTTTGAGATCTTTACCATCAAATGCTTATAATTTTGACCACTTTTATAAGATATTTTTTTCCTCAGTGTTTACATACTTTATACAGGGATATCAGGGATATTATCCTTTTATCTATGATGTGTGCAGAAAAAATTTCTTCCGGTTTATCATGCGTGCTTTTTATTGTAGTAAAATATATATCACATAAAATTTATCAGCTTAATCATTTTTAAGTGTCTGGTTCTGTGGCATTAACGTATATTCACCATCCTTCTCCAGAACTTCGCTCTCATCCCAAACTGAAGCCCCATGCCCTTTACACACTAGCTCCTCATTCCTCCCAAGCACCTGGCAACCGAATTCTCATTTCTGTCTTGGTGAGGCTGACTACCCTGGGATCCTCAGACAACTGAAATTACACAACATTTGCCTTTTTGTGTCTGGCCCATTTCACTTAGTGCAATGTCTTCAAGATTCATCCATGTTAGAATTTTATTCCTTTTGGGGGATGAATACTATTTCATTTTCACATATTATCTATTTACCTGATGATGGACACTTGGGCTGCTTCCATTTTTTGGCTACTGTAAATCATGTTGCTTATGAATGTGGGCATAAAACTATCTGTCTTTTCAAGGCCTTGCTTTCGATTCTTTTAGGTATATACTGAGAAATGGAATTTGCTGGACCACATATAGTAATGCTGTTTCATTTTTTGAGGAACTGCTATACCATTTTCCACAGCAGCTGCATTATTTTACATTCCCATCAACCAGGCACAAAGGTTTCAATTTTCCACATCCTTGCTAACACTTGTTATTTTCTGTTTTTTAAAAAAATGTTTTATATAGTAGCTATCCTAATGGGACAAATTGTTGTCTCCCTGAGCGTTTTGTTTTGTTTTGTTTTGTTTTGTTTTCATAATTCACATGGGAGGCAGATTCCAGTTTATTCTTATGAATTCCAGTTGTTCTCATGGGATCCATGTTGACCTTGCAGGCTTCTACTCTACTTTCCTCTGACTGCCAGGTCTGCAAACCACAGTGACCTTAGGCCTGCCCTCATGCATAATGGAAATAGACTTCTATAACCTCCCCCCCTTAACATTGCACAACATTTAATCCCTATTATACATGCCTTATTCTGTATAAGTAATAATGCTTACCTTCTCAGATTAAATCCTAATGATAGATAGTTGATATATGTTCATTGGGAGTTGGGCTTTTTGCTATAAATTGCCCCATTTAACACTTATTGGCCTACTCTGCTTTATTTGATACAAGCTCAAAGCTCCTTCTCTTTTTAGAATTTGGGTTTTCCTTTATGATCACCTTTGAAAATCTTTTCTTTTTAAAAAAAAATTAAGCCTATTTCTAAATTGATATGGCAAATATGTGTTGTGCTACACTTAATGTGTTTCTTTTATTTTGTTGTAGGAAGACAAGGCCTAATGGAGAGAAAGAGCACCCAAACACCATGTTTATGAGAGGAAGGGTCTTATTTCAGCTGGCGAAGCCAATAGTATAGAAGAATTCAAAATGGCTGCACTCCCCGACTGGCTTGGTCTTTCCCTTCTTATTTCCAGTCAAAAAGTTCCAACCCACAGGTACCTTTTTCATTCATCAGTTTGAATCAAGAGGTAGAAACTGTTCCACCCCCACAGAACTACAGGATTTCACAGAAGTGGAAATTTCCAGGTCCCAGGAAGTTAAGTTTACAAGTTCCTAAGAGCTGAGTCACCGTGGAGAAGACCCTGCAGTTGTATCCTTGGGGTCTCCTTGAGAAGACTTCTATTCTCCTAGACTTCACCCTTGTTGGGTATCCTTCCTCAATTTGGTGGTGTATTCTTTGCTATTTTTTGAACTTTCCTTTTAGGGCTTTGGAGTAGGGTTTCCAATATTTGGGAATATTTATATTTTATTTTAGTGGTTAGGTTTTTATTTATATTTTTATATTACCTTTAGTTCATTTTTGTTGTTGTTTGTAGCATTTTAATGCCTGGTCTGTAAGTTTTATATGGTACTTTCATTCTCATCTGCTACCAATATAACAGCTGATGATGTGATTCCATTTGCCTCTGCTCTCTCCCTTCCTCTTCATCTGTTTCTCCTGCTCTGCATGTGTATAGGACCGTATGGTACAGGGCTGTACACCGGCCTCATACACCCAGCTGGCAGGTTTAAGCCCTGCCCCCGCCAGCTAAAACAACACAACTGAACAACAACAAAAAAAAATAGCCGGGCATTGTGGCGAGCACCTACGGTCCCAGCTACTCGGGAGGCTGAGGCAAGACAATCACTTAAGCCCAAGAGTTTGAGGTTGCTGTGAGCTGTGATGCTACAGCACTCTACTCAGGGCAATAGCTTGAGACTCAGTCTTAAAAAATAAATAAAGAAATAAAATAAAAAAGAAAGTTTGGTGTGTATATGCTGATCTGCCTGTTGAATGGATGGAATGCTCTCGATTAGTCATTTTTCTGGCTTCCTTAGTTATCTCTTGTTTGGAGGAAGCTCATTGTCTAAGATTCTCAAAGAAAGGCCTGCATATATGGTGTTCTCTGAATTTCTGTGCTTAGCTCAATTCAATTTACCAAGGCTAGGTATAAAAATGCTTGGCTGGTACTTTCTTGTCCTAAGTTTCTTATGAATGCTGCTCCATTGTTACTTTGCTTTTCATGTTGCTTTTAAGAGGTCTGATGCCAGCCTAAATTTTATCTCTATAAATAATTTGACCTGTTTTGCTATTAAAATCTAATAGTTTTTACTAAGATATATTTTGGAGTGGATTATTCTGTAACATTCTTTTCCAAGGTTCCCTTTTGATATAAGATTTAAATTTTCTGTGTTCCTGGATTATTTCTTGGGGTTTTAATTTTGTTTCACGTTTTGGCATTTCTGTGCCAGTGACTCCAGTTGTGGGTATTTTGACCCTTCTTTCCTGGATTTCATTTCAATCCTTTCTCTCTGAATTCTTTGATGTCTTTATCTTATTTTCAATTTCTTAATTGTTTTGTTGCTATTCTTCAATGTCTTTTTATGTATTTTCTTTGTATTCTCCCTTGGGAACCTTGTAATTATTCTTTGTTTCTGGGACAATTTTTTGCCTTTCTTTTCAATTTTTTTCCTGAACTCCACCAAGTCTTACTAACATTTTTCATTTTTTTGTCTGATCTGTTCTTAGTTTTGAATTGCTTATTCATGTGTATGTATGTGTGTATGCGTGTCCAAACAAATGACACTTGGGGCAGTTTGAGTATGATACTAGTTTTCTTCCGCTTCGTGGCTTTTTGTTGCGGTGGGTTTCATCAGCCAAATTGTTGTGATTCACTTTTTCATCTTTGGAAAAGTGATTAATTTTCTGTTTTCTTTGTATGGGGTTGATTTGATGATTTTCTGTTACTAGGTGTTTTGAGGCAGGATTCCCAGTTCAAGAATGAAACGCAGTTTTTAATACCTGACATTGGTGTCTGGGAGAGGGGTTATCTGTCTTCTGCTTTATTTCTACAGATCTTTAATTTTACTTTCTGACTCTTTCTGTTCCTTCACTGGCAGGCCTTCCAAGGGCACTACCTTTTTTCTATTTATCTGACTTTTCCCCAGAAGCAAAGCTTCTTCAGGGCTGCTACCTCTGTTTCATTTTCTTTCAAATCTCTTTCCTTGATCAATAAAGTTCCTAAGCTGTGTTCATTTTTTAGTGCTTGGTGTTAGACTCTGTCTTTTTAGAGGTGACAAGGCTGTGCTTCACTGAAATTCGCGGCAAAAGTGGAGGGAGCGCCATCAAAGAATTTGATGTCTTTTTTCCCTTTTTTCTTCTACAGAAGTAATTCAAAGTTCAGTTCACGGCTTCTGTGGTAATGCTGAAAGTTTGTGTTTTTGTTTTGTTGAGGGTGTGGACAGAGATTTACATACAAACAGCTGCTATTATCCTCTAGACTAGGAAGATCTCTAAAACATTTAATATATTAAGTATTAAATAACATGTCTTAGGAACTCTGGAAACTGCGTGTTACAAGGGCATCACCAAGGTTAGACAGGTTCTGTTACAGAGAGATGTTTTCTTGTATCGAGATGCTTTGTATACTGAAAGGAACTAAGGAACAAGAAGAGATTTAATGAATATATATCGCTTTCCTTCTTCCTCATTTCATGTTTATTTAAAACAGCAACACCTCTGCTATTAGGAGCTCTGTTCATCCCCAGAAAACTTCCTTTGAAAATCTCCTTCTCAGTTTTTATCTCAAGGACCCGCCTCTGTCTAAATAAATTGACAGCAGGGGGTCAGAGACGTTTTGCTGTAAGTTTAGTAAAAAACTGTAACAAAGTCAAGTCCAAGAGGGGAGTTTACACCAAAAAAGTCAAGTCAGTAGACTAATAAGAGCGAGCTTGTTAAGGGTATGAAGTGATCCCAAAGACCAAGGACTGAAAAGGTGACAGACAACATGGGCAAGGGAAAAAAATCCCAACCTGGGCAGGGAACCGAGGACGCCCCTGAGCGTGTGTGTGCGCTCCTCCGGGTCCGGGCAGCCACCTGCCACTCACAGGGTTGGGGGAGGGGCGGGGCGCCCGGCGCTCTTGGGGGAGGGGACGGCCCCAGCCCTGAGCACTGGGAGTAGCGGGGCGCCCGGCGCTCTCGGAGGAGGCTCTCCCGCAGGAGCCCGGCGCGCCGCAGCCATGGAGACGCGGCCGGCCCCGCCCGCGGCCCGCGGCCCGGCCCCCGCAGCCGCCGCCGATTGGTCGCCCTTTGCTCCCTGACCCCCTCGCCGCCTCCGAGGCCGCAGCTTCCTGCTCTAGCGCCGCGCGGCGCTCGGGCCCGGGGCGGAGTTGGGCGCCCAGCGCGCGCCCCCGCGCGGGAGGAGGAGCCGCCGCCGCGCCCTTCCCCTTCCTCCGCTCCTCCCCCGGCCCCCTCGGCGCCCGCGGCCGGCCCAGGCAGCACTTGAGGCAGCGGCGGCCGCGGCCGGCGGCCGGGTTGGGAGAATGCGGCGGCGCTCGCGGATGCTGCTATGCTTCGCCCTCCTGTGGGTGTTGGGCATCGCCTACTACATGTACTCGGGGGGCGGCTCCGCGCTGGCCGGGGGCGCTGGCGGCGGCGGCGGCGGCGGCGGCGCCGGCAGGAAGGTGAGTGCGGCGCCCGGCCCGGCCCGGCCCGGCCCGGCCCCTGCGCCCGCCCCGCGCGCGCCCCCTCCCCGACCCCCGCTCGCCCCCGCCCTCCCAGCCGGGCGCCGGGGCAGAGGGTTCGCCGGCCCCGGAGAGCGCGGCCCGGCGCAGCCTTCTCCACCCTCCACCCCGTGGACGTCGCCCTTCTCTTTGCTCCTCGTAATTCGGATCCTGTCCGGCCTCGGCGGGGCCCATCCCCTGCGGTTGGAAGTTTCGGGATGGGGGTGTTGGGAAACACAAAGGGGGTGCGGAGGAGAGGAGAGGTGGCCGCCTTTCTGGCGCGTCGTGTGTATTAGGAGAGGAGTCCAAGTTTCTCTGCAGCCTGCGATGCAGGCGGCTGCAAAGCCTCACCCTCTCCCCCCTGTCACTTCGCGGGGTGTGGGTTCCAGGCTTCTGTCACCTTCTCTGCTCTTCAGGGGGCGGGGGCGCAGCCGCTTCTGTGCGGAGTAAAACCCTGGGCCGTTGTAAACCGGAGGCCGCCGCGCCCCTTTGCCCCCGAGCGAGGGCTGTCAGGTCCTCCCGCGTGGGCCCGACGTGGCCTCCGGGCGGCCTTTTCGCGGACGGAGCCCTCTCCTATCGGTGTGTTTTCCGCGTGCTTCCAGGGAGCTCCAGGGGCCGAGGGATTAGGATGTGGACATGGTGTGAGGCGCTCTGTGGTTCCGCGTCCTGGTCCCGCAGCCCGGACAGCCCAGCCCTGGGTGTCTGGAGGAAATGCTGGAGGACAGGGGCCGGGACGGCGCGGTCCTGCAGCTGCGCGCCGCCCGCGCGCGTGCTCGTGCCGGCCGGAGGGGTTTGTGGCGCCTCACTGGCTAATCGTCTTTGAAAGCAGCGCTGTCTTTTCCAAAATCATGTCTTTCTCATTCCTGTGACATTTCGTGTCACTGCAAACCCAGGAAATTCTGAGTGGATCGAAGTGGAACACAGGTTAGGCCGGAACAAGGGAATTGTGCCCTGGAGCAAACGGAACGGGGCTGACTGGATGGACAGATACAAGCCCTGAAGTCAGACCCTGAATGTCGGCGCTGGGATGTGTCTGCTTTCGATGTTCCCTTCTCGGCTTCATTCACTTGTTCATTCATTCCCAGCTGAACGTATAGGTGGAGTAGAAGTCTCACTGGCTTTCCGGGATCGTTCACGTGAACAGTCTTTTCATGTGGTGGATTGGCCCAGCTTGCGTCTGAGCTTGCTTGGAACTCTTAGCTAGCCATGTTTTCTTTCAGTTGTGTGCACACCTGAAGACCCTGCAGCCAGTGGAAGTGGTGCAGTCCCTTGAAAACTATGGTGGTGTTTAATTGGGATGATTTTTAAATCTTTGCTTCCCGATGAACTGCGCCTTGGCTGCTCCACACAGCCTGGTGTACCGGTGAGACCTGGCAAAGTTTTCTGCCTTTTGTGCAAAGAGAACAAAACACGCACATCAACCTTGATGTTCCCCTGGGACAATGATTAAAGCAGCACGTGTGGTGTTAGCCAGTGGCTTACTCTGCTGGGCTTCAGTTGTTGGCTGCTTTCAAGGGTTTTCCCTGCTGAGAGAGAGGTCTTCAGACACCTCTGTGGTGTGATTCTTAACTGAAAAAGCCCAGTTCCTTGTGGCCTGGTGGCAGTATAGAAAGGTACAGCAGAGACCATGTAGAAAAAGTTGGGGGACCTGAACAATTATACATGGATTGGCAATTTGGGATCTGTCGATGAACCATAAAATTTAATCCTAACCCTTAGAGTTATTTACTGATTTGTCAGCTGAGGAAGAGGTGCAGAAATGCGATGGCTTTTGAACTTGCAGTGAGGGACTTGTTAGTGCAGCAAACGCTGATGTAAGAGGACAGCCTAAGGCAGTTTCTGATCCGTAGGAAAACTGTATGTTTCTGCCTTCTTGAATTGTTTCAGGGGATTTAGAGATTAGAAGCCTCTCCAAATTGAGTTCATCCTCATGATAAAATAAAATTTGTGGCTGTCTTGTTTAGCCTTTAAAGTATGGTCATGAAAAACAGTGTGCCAAGCATGGGAAAGTGGGATTTAAATACTAACTATGGAGTTTTTACTCCAGAGGTAAATGGGTTTATATTTCTTTTCTTTTATGCTATTCAAGTCAGGTCTCTCATTCCATATTTAGCCAATTTCTCCACGTCCTGACGTTTTTTTCACAGAGTACCAAGCTGCAGCATTAAGCTTTGGGGATTGTCTGAGGGGAGTCCAACCAGGATTTCTGCTGTTTCAGCATCCCAACCTGGGCTTGTCACTGTGTGCCCTGCCTGTTAAATAACTCATCACAGAACTGTTCTCCATTTGGCAAAACCCAGAAAGCCAGCTCACCTCCGATTGCAGATTTACTAAACTAAGCAGGAGTGAGTGCTGAAAAACAACTCTAGGCCTTGCCACTCAATTCAGTGCTGAGGTTCAGGATATGTGTGTTAAAGCTATTTATGCATAATGTCATTTAAAATTACATTTCATTTACATTTCTGTGGATAACTCCCCTCCTCCATATTTTGCTCTTTCCCCCCAAATTGATGATTTGCACTTCAAGGACGCCTTTTCTTTGAGCATCTTAAATGCTTTAAAATTTTAATCTTGTTAAGTCTCCCTTGGGCCCCCGTATGTTGGCAGTGGTTGGAACCTCAGAAAAGAGGAAGGGATTTCTGTGGAAATGAAGCTGCCTCTGGGTGAAGTGTGAAGTGAAGGATGGGAAGGGAAGTGTTTTCCAGTATGTGAGGAATGGTCTCTGTTGCAAGAGCGTGGAACCAAAACCTTTCTGCCTGTGCTCCCTAATGCCAGAGGTGAGGGAAAATGGAGGAACGTAGCCCAGGGCCCAGTGGCTCGTTCAGTTTCCGTGGTAGCATCACCCTTCTTCCATGAGCTGGCACAGGGACTACAGCCCTTGCCTGGGAGTCCCAGGGTGGAGGACTTTGGGTAGAATCTTATGGGAAGCATTGGCACAGGAGGGTGCAGGTTGCTTCTTGGAATGGTGAAGGACCACATGCAGCTGGAGCATGGTACTCATGTAGGGAAACATCAGGATGTACATTTGGGGGAATTTGTGACTAAATTGTAGAGGGCTTCAAATGCTAAGCTCATTTACTCTTAATTTGGTTGATCATAGGAACCAGTAGCGTTTTGAGCAGGTAGTACACATCCAAGTGAAGGCAGATGGTCCAAATCCACTTCTTGGCACTAAGACAAGCAGTCTTTCTACTTTTTTCTGCTTAGTGACATTTACTGATTTACGGAACTTCTCTGCCCCTCAGTTTGCTCATCATTATAGAAGGGATAATCTTTCCTACTTGTGGCATTTGGGGCAGAATTAAATACCAATAGGTGGTTATAAATGGTGGATATTATTTAAAAACTAGTGTGTATTGGTTATAAATGGTGGATATTATGTAAAAACTAGGGGGGGGAACCTAAATGTCCCCTTGAAAATTTAGTGAGCTAGGAATCTTCTTTCTTTTCAATTTCCAGAAAGTTGTTTCTAGAACTGGTGCTCTAGAAAGTTTCTTTTTTCTTTTCTTTCTTTCTTTTTTTTTTTTTTTTCTATCCCTCATCCACACTTTTGAGATTGGTTTGTTTGGAGTTTGTGCTATGAATCTTAATGCGATTAAGTTTGACTTTTTGGAAAGTCATCTGGATACCATGCCAGTGGGGGTGTTGGAGGCCCCATTAGTGGGCAGTCAGTAAGAAGGCGGGTGGGGGTGCAGTCTGCACTGCCAGTTGTGTAATTGAAGTGTTGCTGGTGAACGTGTTTCTGAGTGGGGGTTTCCTGTGGTGGGGAGATGGGCTCTGGGCTCCCCTCTATGCAACCTTGCTCCTGTTGTGAGATAGGGGGTGGCTTTAATTACTGAGGGTGTGCATGGTTTGGTTTTCAGCGTGAGGTTGCCACACAATGTCATGGGCATCTGCACATTGGAGCTTATCTGTGGTGGGTGTGAAAGGGGGGATCTATATGCCTTGCCTCAGTCTGTTTGGAATTTAAAGAAAGTCCATTTGAAATGAGAGTTGAGGTAGGGAGGAAAGTAGAGGAAAACACTGCAACCAGAGAATCTGACAAGTGCTACTGTAATATAAACTTTTATCTTAAAGAAAATAAAGTTTCCCTTTTCTGGAGTTATGTTGTGGCTGCCTCTGGTTGCTCAAACTTAATGGAAACAGATTGTGACTGTTGCTCAAACTTAATGGAAACAGATTGTGACTGTTACAAAAGTAATAAGTTTTTCCCTAGACCTTTTAGCAAAGAGTGAAAAAGAAGCTCTTCTGCCCAGCACTGAGTGGGTTCTGCTTGCCCAGGCTCTTTCAGACTTTGGGCTGGGGTGGGTCGCCCTCACTCCTTCTCCTGGACCCTGGAGGGCCTCCATTTGGGTCAGAGGAAGAGATGTGTGAGAGGTGATCAGAAAAATGAGTGCAGGGCTGAGGGAAGACATATATATTCTCATTGGTACTTCTCCTGTTTCTCAGATCTTTGGGTAGATAGAAGTCAGTTTGGGAAGAGGCAAATTTCAGGGGCAAAGTGGGCAAGGTAGCCATCCTACCTAACTTGTATCAGCAAATCCAGAGACAGTGGACTTAGTGGATGGGTGGGGTGGGAGTGAGGCTGCCCTAGGGAAGAGGTACAGCTGTAAGCGGGAGTTAATGTGAGGTTCTGGCTGAGACCAAGGAAGGAGGCAGGGTATTCCTGGGAAGAACCTGTGAAGTTTCTCCATGGGCCCAGCAGAATTTGAGTGTTGAGAAAACAGACAAACCTGCCAGGCTCACTCTCTCTTGGTTTTTCTGCTTTTTTCCTTGTGAAGCCTGTTCTGGTGATGTTGAGATGTATAGGCTAAACAGATATGCAGATGGGAACACACCCCAACAGTGTGCCATGCAGATTTAATAGTGACATTTTCCATGCTGGTTGTTAAATATGCTGCAACCTTGAGACCCTTGAGGGCCTCCCATTCTAATCACCTTCATTCTCCCTTGAGATCCCTTTCCCATGTTCACCACTTAAAGGGTTGAATCCTGCCACGTTGGGGCCTCTTGGACCCACATCTGTGCCCATGTCACTATGCTAGTTAACCGTGCTGATTGTCAACCCGCATATATAGCACTTAGATCAAAGGAGGCCTGGTCTCATTTCCATGATTTGAAAGGTCCCCATCCCCTGAGAAAGTCTTTGATTCTGTGTTGCTGTTTGGAATCCCCCTTTCACTATTGTAGCTGAGCTCCTGGCCTCCAGACTGCCTTGGCAGGGAGGTTGCTTCAGGAGGAGGGAGCTTTGACCTTACAGCCCATGGCCTCGATGCCCTGGGTCGGGTGGGCCTTCCTGGAGAGATGTTGAGTGCATTGGCATGTGCTTGCCAGGGATCATGATCTGTGTCCTTAGAGCAGAACTTGACCTTGCTCTCTTAACAGTGTGATACTTCCCTGTTCTTTGGCCTTGTGCTTAATCTTAAAGATTAACCCCAGGTGTGAAGGTGCTGGAATGCTACCTTTTTTTTACCTGTCTAGTTGGAAAGCCACCTCCACTTTTCTGCTTTGTAGAGCATGCCCATTTCTAGGAAGCAAAACAAAACAGGTTCCAGATGCTAACTCATCTTCCCTGGTGGAGGCCCTTCTCCTGTTTCAGCGCTCTGTCCCTAAGCAGGTGGCTGTCACAGCTCAGGGTGTGACACACTCAGCTAGGCGCAGACTCATCTCGTGCAGAGGGGTTTCTCAGAGTGCCAACGCTGGGATGGCAGGGACCTGTCAGGGCTGGGTTTGAGAAAACAAACTGTCACATGAAGTCTTGCTTATGAGGTTATATTTAAAACAGTTGCCCCCACTTTGGGGTGTATGTCTTCCAGAGGCCAGCTGTCGTGAAAAAGCTATGGAGGGGTGACTGGCTGGGGGCTGGGAAATGCTCAGCCCACCTTTGCTGGGCTGCCTGTCCTAAGGAACGGTCCCTTCCTCCCTACTGCCTTGGAGCTCCCCATGGAGTAGAAAGTCCTTCCCAGGCCACTCTAGCTGCCACCTGGCCTACCATGGGCAGCTGTTTCATGTCCCTAATTTCTAGGGAGGAGGAGTGGCTAGGAATGGTGGGGGTAGAGCCACTGAATTTCAGTGCCCAAATCAGGACATGTGTTTCAGCAGAGACAGAGGCACTGGGGGCACTGGTCGCTCTCACTCAGGGTCCCTCAGTGTGACACTGGGGGCACTGGTCGCTCTCACCCAGGGACTCTCAGTGTGGCACTGGGGGCACTCGTCACTCTCACCCAGGGTCTCTCAGTGTGGCACTGGGGGCACTGGTCGCTCTCACCCAGGGACTCTCGGTGTGGCACTGGGGGCACTGGTCGCTCTCAACCAGGGACTCTCCATGTGGCACTGGGGGCACTGGTCGCTCTCACCCAGGGTCTCTCCGTGTGACACTGGGGGCACTGGTCGCTCTCACCCAGGGTCTCTCGGTGTGGCACTGGGGGCACTGGTCGCTCTCACCCAGGGACTCTTGGTGTGGCACTGGGGGCACTGTTCGCTCTCACCCAGGGACTCTCGGTGTGGCACTGGGGGCACTGGTCGCTCTCACCCAGGGTCTTTCAGTGTGACACTGGGGGCACTGGTCGCTCTCACTCAGGGTCTCTCAGTGTGACACTGGGGACATTGCAGGCTGGAAGATTCTGGGTATGGTGCTGCCCTCTGTATCGTGGGGTGTTGCCACCTTCTCTGGCCTCTTCCCACCCCTTACCAAGCCCCACCTGCTTGTAACACTGCAGATGTCTGTAGACATTGCCTGGTCGGGGTCAGGGGGTTGCAGCATCCCCTTCTGTGAAGAACCACTGCCGTGGTCACTGTTCACTTTGATTTCATTTCTTTTCCTTGTGCCTTTGAGGAGGGCTATGGGAGTTTTTTTTTTTTTTTTTTTTTTTTTTTAATTTAATAAACACTTTCATAGCACCCGCTGCAGGCCAAGCACAGCCCTGTTTAACTCCTTGTAGCAGCCCACCCTTCCCCCCCCCCTTTTTTTTTTTGCAGTTTTTGGCTGGGGTTGGGTTTGAACCCGCTACCTCCAGCGCCCTACTCCTTTGAGCCACAGGTGCCTCCCTAGTAGCCCTTTTATTTTCCTATTTTATTGATAAAGAAACAAGCACAGACAGGTTAAGTGACTTTCCTGAGATCACTGAGCTGGTGGAGGCAGATGTGGGGTTGCCTCCTGGGATAAATCTTCCTGGGCCTCTAAAGGCAGTGGGAGATTGTCTACAGCCCCTGGCTGAGGGTTTCTGCCAGCTGGGGATGTGGGACCTGACTTTTTCTCGCACCCTGGCCTCCCATGCCTTTCCTTGCTTTGATGGTACCCTGATCATGCTATACCATGGTATAATGTCCCTAGAAGGCACCGTGGGGCATGTGCCATCACAGGAATGCTTGGATAGGAGAGTTGGTCTGGTTTAATCTCTTCTTCATTTTTGTCTTCGACTCTATCAAATTTGCATTCTTAAACTTCCAGGCCTCAGCCTGTCCAGAAGACAACTGGCTTCAGCTGTCCGTGACAGGGGTAGAAGTGAAGGCAGGCTCTGATCCTTCTCATTCATTCTTTCCATAAGTATTTCTTGAGCACCTGGTGTGTGAGCTTTCTCTAGGAGGAGGGATGTCTTGGGGGTTACACACCCACACCTCCAGGGACAAGGTTGGGCCTCTGAGGACTCCTGAGGAGTTACAGTGAGTGTGTGTTCATCAGTATGTGTTCGCAAGCGATCACCTGTGTCCTCAGAGTGGGCCTAGACCTTGTTCCCTTAACAGTGTGAAGATTCCCTGACCTTTGGCCATGGGTGATTGATCGTAAGGATTAGCCAGGAATGCCACCTCTAATTTACCTGTCCAGACACTGCTTGGGTGTCGGAAGACATACCAGTGAATGGACAGACACAAATTCCTGTCCTCATGGGGCTGTGGAGAGCTGGACAGGAAGCATTATGAAGCCAGTTATGTGGTGTGGAAAAAGATGCAAAGTGCTGTGGGACGAGGCAGAACAGTATGTGGGGATTGGGAGTGGGGGCAGGGATGGGCTGCAGCATTAAAGTGGCTCACGCCTAGAATCCCAGCACTGTGGCAGGCCAAGGCAGGTGGATTGCTTGAACTCACAAGTTTGAAGCCAGCCTGAGCAAGGTGAGACCCCTTCTCTAAAAAAAGAGAGAAGCTGGGCGTTGTGTGGCAGGTACCCGTAGTCGCAGCTACTTGGGAGGCTGAGGCAAGGGGATCATTTGAGCCCAAGAGTTGGAGGTTGCTGTGAGCTGTGGTGCTGAGGCTCTCTTCCAAGGGTAACAAAGTGAGACTCTGTCTCAATAAATAAATAAATAAACACAAATAAATAACATGAAGAAAGAAAAAGGAAGGAAGGAAGGAAAGAAAAGAAAGAGGTGATCATATAAATTTACTTTGCTTCAGAAAAAGCTCCTGAATGCAGCAGAGTTAGCCCCTTTGGTTTCTTTTGGTAAATAAGCCACTCTTCTCTCCTGAGGGTTGTTGCCTTTGGTCATCTAGTAGTGGCCATCCGAGGTCATCTGTTCTAGTCCAGCACAGTCCCCTTGATGGCGAGTACACACATCTTGGTGAAGTGTTGTGTGTACCCTTCCGCCCCCTCCCTCACCATGAGCCTGCCCCTGCTTGAGGTGCCACGTCCTTTGCTGAGCAGCCTTGTAGAATATGCTTGATGCACAAATGACATTTCTTGATTCCTGAGCTGACTACTGGCAGGGTGGATTGGGAAGCCATTCATTGTGACGAATGATGGGGAGCCTTCCTGGAGTGCTTTCTGAATCCCTCTCTCCCAGCCCTGAGCACTGTGCCAGTGCAGGGTCTGCACTGAGCTGTGACCTTTGAGAGCTGCTGTGGGTGGTGCCAGGAGAGGGCTGTTGACTGGCTTTGTGAGGGTGACTCAAAGCCTGCCTGGTACCTGGGCTTCAAGAGGGAGGGTATACTTGGCCGGCAGGGGCTGTGGAGGCCTTGCATCAGCAGTATTTGCGGAAACTAAAATGGGGATGGGATGGCACTGCCCACAGCCACTGTGGAGGGGGGAGGGCTGTGGGAAACTAAAATGGGGATGGGATGGCACTGCCCACAGCCACTGTGGAGGGGGGGAGGGCTGTGGGAAACTAAAATGGGGATGGGATGGCACTGCCCTTAGCCACTGTGGAGGAGGCGAGGGCTGTGGGAAACTCTAGTCCTGTTGTTTCTCATGTGAGCACATCAGCTGCTTTCTCAGAGGCCATTGGCGTTTATGATGGGCCCTTATGTGTCTTATGGGTCTCGGTACCATGCCCCAAATATATTTCTAGATAAAACAGCTGGAGCATTTACATGGGGCAAAGAGCAGGCGGTTTGAGGGGCCTTCAAACTCAAGAGAGGCTGTCATCGTTTCTTGTTCTCCCCTTCAGAGGTGAGTCTAGGGAGCAAATTCTTTCTGATAGGGTGCTGCCTTAGAAAAATGCCCCACTTCAAATGAAGGGTCTGTCTTTTCCAGCTAAGTTGTCTCTAGGAGAGCTTGAGGAGCTGGTGCAAATTAAAGGCCTGTGTTTTGAAGCCACCCATAAATTGAGCTGCATGTTATCAGGGTTGGGAGTGCAGATGGCTCTCATGTAGGTGAGTTATATGGCTGCCCTGGATGGTGAGTTGGTTGGCCCAGCATGGCACACCTCGAAGGCTGGTCATCCTCATCCTTCCTGCCTATGGGACCTGCCCACTGACCTCGATCTTGATCTAGATCTTGGCTCTGTGACCTTCAAAAGGTCTTCTCTACCCCTTTCCCCCCTCCCACCTTTTCCCTGCCCCATCTGCTGTGTCAGGAAGTTCTTCTGGTTATCTTCTCACCTCACTCTCCATCATCACTGATGGTGCCTTGTGTCTGGAACGTACCTTCTTGATCAACGCTAAAAAGGTCGTTATGTGTCAAACATGCCATTATCTTATGGATCACTAGGAAAGAAAGAATCACTGTCCATTGAACTGTTACACAATGGGTTTTTACCGGTTAATGTTCTTACTTTCTACTTATTGAGAGAGCTCTTTCCGACTTAGACATTGATTTCTTCATATATCACTCATGTGCATGGATGCAAAGGAGAAGTAAGTGAAACTCATTGGTTCAGGTATTCCTAAAACTTGGCTTCAGAGTATAAGCACTTGGAGTCACTTTTTGAGTGTAAGTGCCTGCTTTTTTCAGAGTCTTCCACTGTGGCCCCAAGAGTGGTGGTGATGTAGCATTTCTTTAAAAGAAGAAATAAAAGAAACAAAAAATTAATACAAACACTAAGAGCTGTGGGTTCTGGACTCTTTCAACAGCTTGGCAATTATGTAGATTTAGCTACCCGTTGACTGCTGGGGATTTTGCCTAACTCTCCAATTCACCATCCATTCGGTTCCCACCATGATTCGCTTTCTAGGGTTTAAGAGTTCTTCATTGGATTTCTGGGATTTTCTCCTAAGCCATTGACATACATTCTGCAGATCTCAATGCTGGAGTGTGGGCTGGTAATAGTGTGTCACAGACATCGCCTGGCTCACAGCATTGTGAGGGGTCATGGATTGTGAGATGCATTCCAACTTCCTGTGTTAAACTGTGGAGGGGGGAGAAGGCATCTTAGCATTACCTGATTCTAGCCTGTCTTTCTCATGTGTCAGATACATTTGGCCTCCCCATCACTGGCTCTGCCTCTGTGGATTCATACACCCATTGATTGAAAATATTCAGACAAAAACAATAAAATATAAAGCTACAACATTAAAAAGTAATATAAAATATAAACATCAATATGGTCTAACAACTGTTTACATAGCAGTTACACTGTAATTTAGAGATGATTTAAAGTATATAGGAGGATGTGCTGGTTACATGCAAACATTACATCATTTTATAGGAGGCACCTGAGCATCCCTCCATTTTGTTGGGGTTTCCTCAAACCAGTTCCTAAAGAGCATGGAGGGATGGAACTGAGCTTTAGGCTCTCTGTTTCTGATAAAGGAAACCGGCAGCCTTCTTTTGAATGTGTACATCTGTATCTGTTCACGTTCAGTTCCTAGAATCCATATAAACAGAAGTACTTTTGGCTTTTATTTTTGAGAGATGAGCAATTTATGAGCATTTCCCAGCATTATCTGTGCACATAGCCACGTTGAGTGCTGGAATCTGCAGAGGAACACTGCTTTCCTTCGAGGATCTTAAAACCACTGAATAAACCAACATTTGTTGAAAGAGAAAGGTTTTCTTTTTTAAAATCAAGGATAAGTTAAACAAGGATGGGATAGTAGATGAAATTAAGGCATTCGTATGTTATTAATGGTGATAATGGTACTGGGGTTATGTTTTTTAAAAAGGTTCCTATCTTTTGGAACTACAAACTAAAGTATTTATGGATACAATGATATCTTGCCTGGCGGGAAATTATAGGAGAACAGATTGGCCAAATATGTTGTGAAGGTTGACTGATGTGTTTGTGTAGTTCATTATGCTATTTTATTTTTGTGTACTTTTGAAAGTTAATGAGCCTGGTGAAAACTAGCAATTTTTTTTTTTTTTTTTTTTTTAAGAAAAGCCACTTAAGAGTTTGTGATTTGGCCAGTCCAAAGACACATCTGCCTCCTACCTCTTCTGTAGTTTAGGCCTGTTCCACAATGCTTATTTCCTTAGGACACTTTGGAGGTCACATAAGATCCTAACTGATCACCTTTATCACCAGGGGAATGTTCTTCTCTAAGTATTATCTAAATTCTCTGACAGATGCGGATTCTGGTAAACTCTTCTGGGGCAGAGTGTAAATTAGGTGGTCTGTGAGATCACTTCTACCCATGCAGTCTGTGACTTAGAGACCCTCTTACCCTCCAGAGTTACCTAAACATGTTTTATTATTTTGACTACACCCTTCTAATTTGCCAAGCCATCTTTCTGCCAGACTTTTTACTCTTCCTAGGCAGTTTTATTTGCTATCATATGCTGTCTGTTAGGGACTGTGGATGATTTGGGAAGCTGGATGGAAGACCTCTAATAATTATCTTTGTTTCCCCAACAGGATATTATTGCTAAAGCCTCATATTCTATTTTATTTTATTTTATTTTATTTTATTTTATTTTATTTTATTTTATTTTATTTTATTTTATTTTATTTTATTTTATTTTATTTTATTTTATTTTATTTTATTTTATTTTATTTTATTTTATTTTATTTTATTTT
>CAUYPK010072116.1:0-13140 GCA_963574355.1 Loris lydekkerianus | reverse complement strand
TTTTGTTCCAAAAATTTGACAATTTCCTTTTAAATCTCATTTCTGACCCAGCTATCATTCAGCATAAAGTTATTTAACTTCCATGTTTTTGAATGAGTATGCAGATTCCTGTTGTTACTGAGCTCAACTTTCATTCCATGGTGGTCCGAGAAGATGCAAGGAATAATTTCTATTCCTTTAAATTTACTGAGGTTAGACTCGTGACCTAAGATGTGATTGATTTTGGAGTATGTTCCGTGGGCTCATGAGAATTATGTGTATTCAATTTTGTTGGGATGAACTGTTCTGTAGATGCTTGCTAAATCCAAATGTTGGATGGTTAGGTTTAAATCTAAAATTTATTTGCTCAGCTTCTTATTGGAGGCTCTATCCAACACTGCCAAAGGAGTATTGAAATCTCCAACTATTATGGAGCTGGAGGAAATCAAGTTGCTCATGTCTGTTAGAGTTTCTCTTATAACTTGAGGTGCATTCTGGTTGGATGCATAGATATTAATAATTGAAATCTCATCATATTGAGTATTACCCGTAACAAATATGATGGGACCATTCTTATCATTCCTTACTTTTGTTGGTTTAAAGCCTATTGCATCTGCAAATAAAATTGCAACATTTACTTTTTTCTGACTACCATTTTCCTAAAATATGGATGACCATCCTTTCACCATGAGTCTATATTTGTCTTTTAAGGTAAGATTTGACTCTTGTATGTAGCAAGTATCTGGCCTGAGTTTTTGTATCCAGTCAGCTAACCTGTGCCTCTTTAGAGGACAGTTTAAGCCGTTCACATTAATGGAGAATATTGATAAGTCTGGTATAATTTTGGGTATCGAGTTTTTCAAAAGTCCAGTGGACATTTATAATCCTTTCGCCACTGTGGAAGTTGGAGTTTGATCAAAAGTTTCTGAGTGAGTTTACATTTGTGGTAGAGAATTGGGCTGGTCATTATGGAGGATAGGTCTGAGAATATCCTGAAGAGCTGGTTTGGTTGTGGCAAATTTCTTCAACCTATGAATGTCATTAAAGTATTTAATTTCTCCATCATAAATCAAACTCAGTTTAGCTGGATACAGGATCTGGGGTTGAAAGTTATTTTGCTTTTGGAGATTGAAATTCTATGACCACCCTCTTCTGGCTTGAAAAATTTTAGCAGAGAGATCTGCAGTCATTCTAATATTCTTCCCTTTGTAGGTAATGGATTTCTTACATCTGGCTGCTTTCAGAATTTTCTCTTTCATATTAACTTTAGTGAAGTTAATTATGATATGCTTGGGGGATGTCTTATTCAGATTGAGTTGTGCTGGGGTTCTAAAACTGTCTGCTATCTGAATTTCAGAACTCTTGGTATGTCTGGAAAATTCTCTTTCATAATTTCATGGAGAAGGGCCTCTGTGCCCAGCGAGGCCACTTCATCACTTTCAGGGATTCCAGTGAGGCAGATATTAGCCTTCTTCAAATTAACCCAGAGCTCTCTGAGAGAATGATCTATTTTTGTTCTCCATTTCTCTTCCACTTTGACAGTTTGGGAGCATTCAAAGGCTTTGTCTTTAATGTCAGAAATCCTTTCTTCTGCTTGCTCTACTCTGTTACTGAGGGATTCTACTGTATCTTTCAGGTCTTTAAGGGTTGCAAATTCTTGCTTCAGTGCATCAAAATCTTTGGTGGTTTTCTTTAAATTCATTAAATTTTTGAGACAACTTTTGAATTTCTCCTTGTATTTCTAATTCCGACTTTTGAATTGCTGCTCGAATTTCTAATTCCAAATTTTCCTCCTTTTTATTAATCTTGTTTGCAATCCAAATTCTGAATTCGATTTCTGACATCTCAGCCAGCTGTTTATGCATGGGATCTTCAGTTACATCTGCCATATCTTTTCTTGGGGAGGTTGATCTATTCTGGTTATTCATGTTACCAGAGTTTTTCTGCTGATTCCACCCCATGATTGTTTTACACCGTTTGATTTTTCCCTTGGAGCTTTGTGGAGGGCCCCTACAGTGCTATGGCCTAAGAAACTGGGGCCCTGTTTGGTGTGATGGGGCTAATTGGTTCTGTCTTGTTTTCAGCTGGTTTTGTTTCGACCCTAGTGAAGCAGTTACTCTGGGTTGAAGTCTCAGCTGTGGAGAAATACCAGCAATTATGTGACCCCGCCCCCCACAGGCAACAATTGGAAAAGGAAAGTCAAACCTTCCTACAACCACACACCCAGGGCACCACCTGAATAGTCCTCGTGTGATTGGCTCAGTTCAAAAGATCAAAATCAATTGTCTCAGTTAGCACCTGTCTCAGGTGGGAGAGTTTAAAAGGTCTCTGGCAACTGGATCACAGGGGTCTGGTGACTACTCTGATATGGTTTGCTCCAGTGCTGCGTGGAGTCAGGAGGAGCCACCCAGCAAATAGATCAGTCTGGGGAGGTTGATGCCTCCTTCCCCACCTTGCACCTCTGTCATGCCCAGTCACTGATAGTCCCGTAGGGCTTTGACCCAGTTGCCTGTAGTGAATAGATACTCCAGGGGTTTGCACCTGCCTGAATCACAAGGAAATCTATTTCTGCTCAGCCAGGCCACTGTGCTCTGCCTCTATCTAGCAGGGGGAAGTGAGGCATGACAACCTTGTGCACTTGATGGAGGCTGGAGGGTGTTCGCTCAGTTCCAGCCCCGCCCCTGATTGATGTTACTGACAGAACAGAACAGAACAACTTTGCAGGAATTTTTCTCTGTCCCTGCTAAATTCCCCTGCAGAAGAGAAGCTGTTTTGAGTTCCCAGAACCTGCACCTCAGGCTCTGTCTTTGCTCCTGCAGGTTTGTATTCGGTTAACTGTCAGTTCTAGCCTTTTGTCTTCCTTTGTCTATAGGCTGATGATCCCCTGAGGGCTGGGTGTGTCTTAGGCTCAGTAATGCGATCCTCTGGGTCAGCCCCGCCCTTGGAACTTCCCGGGTCTGTGAGTGCCTTTCTAGTCCCTGCACTCCACCCAGTCCGGTACCGCCTCAGGCAAACTCTTTACTCATGGGGCCTGCGTTTCTGTCCCAGATCTGTTCCGTGGTGGTTGCCACCTGAGTAGTGATTCTCTTTTCTTTTTGCACCTCTTAAAACTTTGTTATTCTCTATTCTCACTATTTTCTCTCCTCCCTTTCCCCTTCCCTCCCCACTCTTCTCATTCTTCATGTTTTCCTAGGGTGATTCCTATCTAGTTTTATAATTTTTACTATGACCTTCATTGTGATGTACTCGCAGCCCTGAATTTCAGGCTTGTAAGTTCAGGTACCTCTGAATATCTCTACTTGCATATCCCAAAGTCACCATGTATGCCCCAAACTCATCATATTCGCTCTCTACTTCCAACCCAGGCTTGTTCTCTCTTAAGGGTCTCCCCGTCTCAGTGAAAGGTCTCCCCACCGAACTAATAGCACTGGTCAGAGACATGGTAGTCATCCATGATTTCTCCCTCTCTCTTGCCCCAGATTTCTCTCCAATCCCAAAGCCTTTTTCTTCTGTAAAGCTTCTTGGTTGCCCCCACTTCTCTCCATCACCCTTACCAACATCTAAGTTCAGGCCTACATATGGTCTCTTTTGTAGATTACTGAATTGTCCCATCCTAATCTACCTCCTTGCTTCTCTTCCCATCACACATCCATCTTCCACACTGCCTGCAGAATGCTCATTCTAAACCTCATACACAACCATGTTAGCTAATCTGATGTGACTTTCTGAGACTCTGTCTCAGACCCAAGGAAGCATGTTGACGTAGTGCCCTGGCAGGTTCATCATGAATGGGATTGGCTCCAAAATGCATTGCTTGCACCTTAATTCTTGCATCCTCATTTTTCTCCCATCATTCTGTCTGGTCCCCTAGTTTGATACCACAATTGGTTAACTTTCCAACTTCCAAACTTAAGCTCTGTTTTCTGATTTTTGATCCTGTATCAGAAGTCCTTTGTGGTAGGACCTCCCATACCTATTGATAGTGTTTAGATGTTTGGTCTCTCCAAATCTCCATGTTGAAATTTGATCTCCAATGTCAGCAGTGGGGCCTGGTGGGAGACATTTAGAGCATGGGGCAGATCCCCTATGAATGGTGTGGTGTTCTCCCCACCATAATGAGTGAGTTCTTGCTTTATTCATCATGTGAGAGCTGGTTGTTTAAAGAAGCCTGATACACCACCTCTCCCATTTCTCACTCCCTCTCTTGCCATGTGACACACCAGTTCCCCCTTCACCTTCCATCTTGATTGGAAGCTCCCTGAAGCCCTACCCAGAAACAGTTGCTGGCACAAAGCTTCTTGTACAGTCTGAAGAACTTTGAGCCAAAATAAACCTCTTTTTTGGATAAATTATCCAGCTTCTGTTATCTCCTTTATAATGATCCAAAATGGATGAACACACTTATCTTTCCCTAACCAGGGTGGGCTAGCTGTGGGTTTTTTTGTCCTCTTTTAAAATCTTAAGCTGCCTAACACATCCAGATTATCAAACTTAGTTACCAAGAAATGTATTGCTCCATGAAGTACATGAAAATGCCTATAGCCAAAAGTAAATTTTGGCCATCTTTTTTTTAGTTTTTAGAAAGAATTAAGTTCATGGATTGAATTGTTTCATTTTCTAGTTATTCTTACACAGAGTTTCCTTAAATCTCTGTCACCCTTTTCTACTACTGCTGTTCTGCTAGCTAGCAACTGACTTGTGGCAAGTAAGTATCAAAGGAAAAACATTTTAAAAAACAATGGATCATATTCAACAGCTTGTTTTTGATGTGAGTATGCTTGTGGTTGTGATTTTATATTGATAACCTAGAACATAGTCATAGTTTCTGCTAGGAAAATTCTTTCCAGTACATATGAAAGAGTTAAATACATCAGTATTTTCTTTGTTCTATGAAGGGTTTCATGAGGACTCTTCCCCCCCTGAATATGTCTGGAAAACTCTCGCTTAGAGGAAAGGGTCTCAATTCTTAGCGTGGCAAATGAACTGACCTCTCCCCATATTTCTTGCTTCATCTTCCACAACTCACTCTGTCTCAACTCTGAGCATCAAGCATATTAAGCTTCTTTTATTTCCTTAATACTGTTTTGTTCATGCTGTTCCATGTGCATAGGCTGATTCTCTCTTCTCTTTTCCATTAATGTGGAAGTGAAATATCTGTTCCAGCTGACAAGGTGCTCTGTCTGTGCTAAATCTATCACAGCATTTGCCACACCATATCATAATGGACTTGTCTGGTTTTCCTACTATTACCTCTTAGAGGAAAGAGACAATTTAAAAAAATGTCAGAATCTGTGATTCCTAATACATTGTAAAGAATGAGTATAATAAATATTTGCCAAATTACTAAAGCTTCTTTTAAAGGAATAGAAGGAGAAGTTAAAAACATTTGAACCTGGAAGAATGGCACTGTCCAACCTCTCTGGTGATAGCAAATCTGGAAGAATAGCACTGGCCAGCCTCTCTAGTGATACAAATCAGAATATATTTCAGTTTTCTTTTATTCTTTTAGTTACATTTCTTTTCTCTAGAGTCAGTTTTGTTAGGTATTTTCTTTTTTTCTTTCATGTTGAAAGTTTTCCTCAAATGTCTGGTGATTCTTAGTTGTGTGGTCATATGTATGAATGAAAAGCTGTGTTGGTTATTACGGGCAGATGGCATGAGTTTCCTGTGCCACACTCTGTTGATCTATTTCCCCCACAAACCCCTGTCTTGAATGGAAGGCTGATTGTGGGTTCTGTTAAAGTGGAACCTGTCAACAATCAAACTTCCCTTTAGGTTATGTAGGTGGAGAAGCAGGAAGAGCGAGGACCCTCATAAGTGATGAAATAAAGAGGGCTTTTCTCTGGGGGTGAAGCCCTTTAGAGGGTTTCACTCTTGACTGATACTGGTTTCCCTTTTGTTTTCAGTCTTCTTATCTGTCACAGAAGTCTCAGCACCCTCCTGAGAGCACTCCTCAAGCAACTTTAGCCTGACTGAGGGCAGAGGCCAAATGCTCCTGCTAACAAATGGTCCACTTAGGGGAGAGAGTGGAGGGAAAAGTTCCCACCTGTCCCAGCTGTTTCTAGGGCAGCTTTTCAATGTATTACTATTATGACTGCCTTCCATCCCACCCCTGCTCTTCACGTTCATTGACTTTCAGATTGGTACTTCCCTGGGAAAGCACTCTTCCCTCTAACTCCTTGAATTGCAGTTTCCTGCTTCCATGTCACTGCTAGTCCAAATCCATTGCCTTTCTTGCTTCCTGGTATCCCCCAAGTACTGACATGTCACACATTATGTCACACTGGTGTCACCTTTTCTTATTTCCCATGGTTGTTGTGGTTTCTTTCTTTTTATATTTATTTTTGACCAAGCAATACATTCGCATGATTCAAAATGTAAGGGATATCAAAGATTATACAAGGCATACTTTTTTTTTGAGACAGGGTCTTACTCTGTCATGGGTTAGTGTGCAGTGGCATTATCATAACTCACTGCGACTTCAAACTCCTGGGCTCAACTGATCCTTCTGCCCCAGCCTCCTGAGTAGCTGGAACTACAGGTGTGCATCATCATGCCCAGTTAATTTTTATATTTTTAGTAGATACTGTGTCTCACTCTTCCTCAGGCTGGTCTTGAACTCCTGGCCTCAAGGGATTCTCCTGCCTTGGCCTCCCAGAGTGCTAAGATTACAAGTATGAGCCACCATGCCTAGCACAATGCAAAGTCTTCTTCCTGTCTCTTCCTCCAAGTCTTTCATTTTGAAGCAGTGTTGTCAGTTTCTTACATATCTTCCAGGGATGATTTTATGCACATTCCAGAAAATACATAGCTATTCTTTTTCATCCTGTCTAGACACAGCAGTATACACTACATCATTCTGCATCTTAGTTTTTTTCACTTTACAATATGTTTTGGAGATTGTTCCATGTCAGCAAAATGCTTCTTTTTTTCTGTTTGAGACCACACAGAAAAAAAATAAAAATCTTTATTTCTTTTTAATGACCACATAGTATTCCATTGTATGGATGATATGTCATAATTTATTTAACTAATCCCCTAGTGATCAATATTTAGGTTGTCCCCAGTCATATTATATTTTAAAATGCAACAACAAATAACTATACTTAATCTTTAAAAGTGGTTTTTTTCTAGACATTTCCATGGAATATGGAAGGCTAAAGTTTATACATATGGTAACACTGACCAATCCACTTTTAGCCTAAACATATCACACTCTAAAGAAGACAATTTAAGGGTTATTATTTATTTTCCTTTAGTCAGATTGTGTGTTGCACACTAAATTATTTGTTTTATACACTCTTTCAAAGCCAGACATCACATTTTAGAGCTTCTAATGCAAAGTCCTATCTGGCCTGAAAGATTCTGGTTGCACCATGTGGGATTCTCCATGTAGGATTGTCCATGTGGTTCTTTAGCAGAAAGGCAAAGCTGATGTGATCTCTGGTACCACCATCCAGAATGCGGAATTTGATGGCTAGATTGGTAAGAAGCAACTTCAGGAGACACTTAACTTCAGGAGACACTTCTTGAATCATTTTATTTGTTTAAATCAACATTCACTGAGTACCTACTATGGTCCAGGTGCTGAGCTGGACCCTGGAGATACAAAGAAAAAAGTAATGGTCCCTGTCTTGGCAGGAGTTCCCAGTTCAGAGAAGCTGACCCATATACAAGCAGTCAGCCATGAACAATGTGCAAAGTGCCACAGTACAGGTGAACAAAGAGTGCTGTGGAAACATTAAGGAAGAGTACCTACCCAGCAGGGGTGGGGGTGGGGGCAGAAGGGGTATCCGGGAAGTCTCCCTACAAAAATAAATACCTGTCATAACTTTGCATTTTGACTTGTAGCACTTCACTGACAAATCCCCAATATTTACTGTCTGTCCCTGAGACCTGGCTTCTCTAGTCCAGAATCTTCCACTGTTTTTCATTCTGACAAAGTTGGTTCTATTTATTCTGATACTGTAAAGGCTCCAGAGGAGTAATGTCGGAGGGGGTTAGGGATAATCATCTGCAGCGTAGATGAGCCTGGTTGGGAATGGAGTGTTTGGGGTGTTGGCTTAGTTTTGGATGTTAGTTTTGATAGTGTGAGCAGAATCTTCAATTTATATTTCTACCAGCTGCCTTCCTCCATTCCAGTTGGAAAAGTCACAGTGACCTTTCTTGGCATATGTCCACTCATTGTTGCTCACTTGTGGGAGAAACAATGAGGGAACATTTGCTCCCAATTTGTGTAAGAAAAAAAGGCCATATTTATTGCTGTGTTTAGATAGACAAGAAATGCAGGTAACAGTTGTTACTACGGGGGAGTAAAACTGGGGCATGGGGGCAAATTTTACTTTTTATTCTATTCTCCCTATGCTCTCTGCATTATTTTTACAATGACCATATTTTATTTTTATAATATTTTATTTTTGACACTTTTTATTGAAGGCAACCTCTGCACATAGAAAAGTGAACGAGTCATAAGCTTAATTAATTTTCATAAAGTAAGCACACTCTTTGTAGTCATCACTCAGAGGACTCACCCTTCCTTACCATCACCTCCACTCCTCACAAAGGTAACTATTCTGCCTTTTCCACCAAAGGTTAGTTTTGACTGACAGTTCCAGTTGCTTCTTATTCTACTAGCACTTGGTATCCTCAAACTATCTAAGTTATTCTAATAGATCTGTAGTATTATCTAATTGTGGTTTTATTTGCATTTCCTCAATGGCTGATGATGTTGAACATCTTTGCATGTATCATCCCTACATCCCCTTTGGAAGTAACAGCTTTCATAGTTATAAGACATAATCTTTTTTTTTTTTTTTTAAGGAAATCAAATAACTTAAAAATAACAGCACCATGCATCTGACTAGGGAAGATTCTTCAAGTGTAACAATCCTTCTGTGAGGCAGACTGGGGTGGTGGTAGAAATAGCTAGACTTTGGGAGCAGACATTCTGGACCATTCTATTTGCTGTGAATGTTAGGCAAAAACAAACTATTTAAACTTTCAGTGTCTCAGTAGGTTTGTTTATAAAGCAGGGATGATAATATCTCCTGCTTCATAGGGTTATCCTGAGTATTAGATGAGAAAAACATGTAAGGCTCCCCGCTCCATGTCTGACACAGTAAATGTTCATCATTGTTCTCTCTGCACTTCTGGGATCACCTGGAAAGACGGCAAAGGAGAGAGAGCTGTCCTTGAGGCAGCCAGTGGCTTAGTACCTGAGGGAGAATGAGTAAATGACTCTCTTTTCTCTTTTCTCTCTAAGGAAAAAACTCCAGAGATGTGAGTTATGTACTAGAGGGAGGATACTGTCCTCTCACTCCTATCCCTGCCAAACACAGGAGGAGCATCCTGATTTGAAGGGAATTCTAGAAAGAATTTCTTGTCATAACTGGGCTCTTGGATGCAGTTGCACTCCTCGAAAGAGTTTTTAGCACCTCCAGTTATAAGTCTAGCTGAAAACACAGCCTGCCCCAGCATCTTTTCACTTCATTCTGAAAGGTTCCCCCATGGATGTTCCCTGTCCCAGGACTGCCTGATATTCTTATGGCTGACCCCAGGTAGTCAACACCCTTTCAACAAATATTTACCTAGCACTTAGCAAGCACGAGGCTGTCTCATAGGTTTGGGGATCCAAAAATGAAAAAGAAAGAACTGCTCACTTAGGAGACAGAAGAGCTAGGAGAGGACCACAGTGCACTGGGCAAGCACCATACTGAGAAGCACAGGGAGTTTTCAGAACATGGAGGAGGAGACAGCATGAAGAGGCAACGTCAGAGTCCTGAGGGATTTTCTGGGCATGGAAAGAACACATTCCAGGTACAGAGAATAGCTCAAATAAGGACCCAGAGGCTGAAGATCAGGGGTTTGTTTTCCTCTTGAGGCTGCACACTTGGGACCAAAGCCTTGCTCTGGGCTCCGCACAGCACTCCAGGTTCTCCCAGTGGGGCCTTAATGTGGAACACAGAATATCAGGATCAGGCCTTTATAGTAAACAAATTTTTAAAAAATGATTCCCTTTCTTCCAGGATGAAGCGTCTGAAGGATCGAGTGCTCTGCAGGTGGTTCTATTATTGACACCCATTTTTTCTTCAAAATTGAGCCTGACATCATCAAACATTTAAGACCTGTCTGTGTGGCTCTAGCACATGTTTGACTTCCCTTGCTCCAGTCCCAGCCTGTCACCTGCATCTCCCCCAGGGCTCCAGAACTCTGGCAGGCTAGCCCCTGGCTCCTGTGCCCAGAAACCCCTCATGCAGCCATTCCCTGGGCCCCCCCTAATTTGCCCTTACCCTAATCTTTCCTCTTGACTTGTTTGGGGTTCTCTCCCTACCTCCAACTTGAAACTGCTATCCTTCAGGCTGCTGTCTTTGGTTCTGACCCCAGGCTCAGGCAGTGTCTCTCTGATTCCTTCTGTGCTCTGTTCCTGACAGAAATACGGCCTTTGCTCCTAATTCATCTCCTAGGTATCCTCACAGGAGACTGCATTCTTAGTGGGGATCTGACTCAGAAGACTTCTAGCTCTCCTGAAGGATCTCCTAGGGTCAGCCCCACTGTTTCAGAAATGGGGAAACTGAGGCCTAGAGAAAGAGAATGACTTACCAAAGTCATGCAGCATATTAGTGGCAGAGCCAAGCCTATTCCAGGCCTCTTGACTTCCGGCTCAATGCTCTTTTTCAGGAATCAGGCTGCCTCTCATAAAGCTCAGGTCTTCTAGTCAGCATCAGTTCCCACCCACCAACTGCACTGTGCACCCATCTCTGATAGCACTTCCTTCCTGAACCACTTTATTAAAACTGAAGCTGGTCTGTCCAGGCATCTGACTCAGCAGCCTAGCGAAGAACATCCAGCCATGTCTGCATATGATTAAGGAAATGCCAGGGACAGGAAGCCTTTTTTTTTTTCTTCTATGTAAGTTGGGGGGGATGCAAAAGGAGGTGGAAAGATTCAATTACATGGTAAGATGTCAATGGAAGGTAATCTCTCAGCACAAGATGTACCTTGGGGGCCATAGGAGTGGAACGGGAAGAGGAAGGGCCATAGCAAAAGGTTTGGGATTACCAGGGAAACACATTTTGGTAGAGAAGCATGTTTACAGGTGTAGAAGAAAGACCCCTGTGACACACTATTAGTGCAAATATTATGGCAAAAATAGAATGTTCCTATACTTCCACCTTTGTGAAAATAAGTTGAGAGCCAAAATGCCTATGAATGATAGTTAAAAATTATCTGTATGTTCTCCTCCATTCTTTGAAACCATGTTAAGTTTTGTCCACAGGTTGAAAATTGGAAACTAAATGACCTTCGGGAGTTGTTGTGGCACAAATGTTACCCTGAGAATACATAGAGCTGAAAACTTTCCTCCTAGTGAACTGGGCTGTCTCGGTAGGTGCAGACTTGGAACAGCTCCCACTACAGCACATCCACATAGAAGCCAACAGCCTCTGATTTTGAGATCAAGATGTTTTCTGACTGGGAGGTGCAGGAAGTTCTGGTGCCCCTTGTTACAGGGTGGGCTGATGCCTGGAAACTTCTCTCCCAGCAAGGGGGGACAAAACACATCTGAGGCATGTTCAAATAAGCAGTAGGGTTGACATTTGTATAGGGTTAGAATGGTGTTCCCCTCCCCAAATTCATGTTCATGTGAAACCAGCAACTGTGACTTTTTTTTTAATCGAGTCTTTGTAGACGTAATTAGTTAAATTAAGATGAAATCATTCTGTGAAGAGGATCCTGAGGAAAAGAAAAAAAAAAGATGAGGTCATAATGGATTGGTGTGGGCCCTAATTCAGTGACTGGTGTTCTTATAAGAAGAAGAAAATTTGGACACAAACACACATACAGCAAAGACAGCCATGTGAAGACAGAGGCAAAGATTGGAGAAACGCATCTACAAGCCAAGGAACATCCAGGATTTCTGGCTGGCAACCACTGTGAGCTAGGGAGAAGCAAACAAAGATCCTCTCCTAGATCCTTTAGAGAGATCATGGCACAGCCAAAACCTCAATTGAGACTTCTGGTCTCCAGATCTGTGGAAGAGTGTATTTCTGTTGTTTGAAGCTCTCTAGTTTGTGGTAATTTTTTATGGTATCCCTTGGAAATGAACAACACTTCTATAGAAGAAATTGGCCCCATCTTCTGGAATGCTGCTCCAGTCATGACACGGAGAGGAACATGCTAATCAATGAGGGATACTCCGTCAGGCAGAGGGACCATGTGGCTCTTTGATGATACTCTACACTGGCCTACATGTGCACAGAGAAATAAATCCAGAAGGTACAGCGTGGCTTGTCTCTGGGTGATAGGTTCTGGGATATTTTCATCCTTTTGCTTTAACTTGACTGTATTTTTGGCCCTTCCCACAGCGTATATGTGTTACTCATGTAAATATAGGTATCTATAGCAACATCTACCCATCATTTATTTATTCACCTACCTGTCTTTTAATTACTTGTATGCTCATGCACTTGAAGAACCCTTCCAAGCAAAATTGTCCAAGAGTACCTCCGTGTCTTTGTAGGCCCAATGCTAGGCACTAGACACTAAAAGCTGTGGCAAGGCCAACACTAGACAATAATAAAATCATATCTTTATATGGTACTTGATACTGTTCAAAGAGCACACCTTTATATCCATCAACCCATTCAAGTTGATGCCCCTCTAACAGATAAGGAACCTAAGGCTCCAACTTCTTACTCCTGTCCTTCAGGCTGCCCTCTTCAGGCCCCATTGCAGGCTCAAGCAGTTGTTAAAGGACTACTCTGAGATCCCATAGCTAATAACTCATGGTATTGATAACTGTTCTGGCACTAGTTTCTAGAATTTAAGATCCACAGAGCAGAACTTTTTGTCTGTCTTATTCACTGCTGCAGCTCCAGCCTTAGAATGGTGCCTAGCATACAGTAGGCTATCAGTAAATTTTTTACTGAACGGATATATAATTATAGTGTGATGAAAGCAAGCTACCAAGGAGAGGTATTTTCTGTCACCAGGAATATTTTTGTTCAGGCCAAGCTGTTGTGTTTTGCAAAAGGCAAGCAGGCCTGCTGAGAAGGTCTTACTCTCTTCCCAATCTCTACTCTTCCGAGGCTTATCGCGGCGCCCCCCCCCCCCCCCCCCCCCACGACGAATAACGGGGGGCGGCAACGGAAAACAAAACAAAAA
>CAUYPK010072114.1:0-30933 GCA_963574355.1 Loris lydekkerianus | reverse complement strand
AATCAACTTGTGTTACGTTGGCAAAAGTGCACTGATTCAAATGGCGCTTATTTCGATTAAATTGAATAAATATTCACTGAGATATTACAGTTTAAAGTAGACTCATAAAAATGGACAAAACTTTTGAAATGACCTAATAATTAGCTCAAAATAAGGTTGTGATCATTATTTATGAACTGACATTCATCCAGAATTAAATTTGATTGGATTTCATAACTCCTTTTATGTTCAGTCCAGATGACCTATTTCTCTTTTCTTTCAGTTATTCCATTCATTTAACATATGCCAAACTATTGCAGTACATCAAGCCTCTGTAGTTTGTTTTTTAAAATTTGCCCTATTTGCAGAGCTGCTTAGATCAGGGAGTCCCTTCCATGTTTTCTAGAACCCTCTCTAGAGACCCTGGCCCCAGGCTGCCGACCAGGGCTAGAGCTTGGCCTGTTAACCAGGGTGCATAGCCAGAGGTGAACACTGGGCAGCCACCTGCTCTCACACAACTAAGGCAGTGGGTATCATGCTCAAAAGGTGGGCCTGCTCTTTAATTGTGATGCAGAGAAGGGCAGACAAATACGGGCACTACAGGGACCACAGGCACTCTAGTTTCTCCTGATTTCTGAGCCCTGTTTTGCCTGAGGCTTTATAGTGTTCTGCACTGTTCTGGCATAGATTGGTGTGTTGAAGTAGTGAGCAAATACTCTTCAGCTGGAGCCAGGGCGGCCGAAGAACGTTGCTCTGCTCAGCGTCCAGCTCAGCGTGCACCTTTACTTGTGCTTAGTCTTGAGTGTTCCATTGCTCATATTTAAATCACAGTGGTACCACCTTTGGTGTTAGTCATTTGCAACCTTTCTATATATCAGTGGCTGTAGGTTTTCACTTTTCCTGTAACTGTCTAAAATCGCATGTAGTATGCAGCCAAAAAGAAAAAACATTGGACATCCCTGTAAGTTTTGGGGATGGACTGGTTCTAGTCTCTCCACCTCCAGTAGTTTGAAGAGGAACTAAAAATCTCTTGAATCACTCCTTAAGTATGAAGAAAGATGTGTATCTTACTAAGAAACCAAGCTCTTGCGCCCCACTAGCAGGCTTTCCATAACTGGCTGCCCCCACTACCCCTGTGTATGAATCTTCACCAGCAAGCACGGAGCTCGCCTGCCACCTTCTTAGCTGAATTCTGGTATGCTTACCTCTCAGTGTAAATATCAAGTTTTTTTGAGGCTTAAAAGAAGTTATATAAAATCTGAGCATTATTTGCCTTTTAAGCAAATGTGTGTAGGGAGACTTTCAACTTGTGTCTTCCTGTTTGCCAGAAGCTCTGGTACTTTTTATTCCTGTATTCCTTTCTGTCTAACAAAATTCTGTCTTACCACTGGAAAAAAGTATGTGAGGTTAGAGCCAGCGCTCATATGGCTTGTGCCCTGGATCATGCTGCTGCTCTCCCTCTTCTGTACCTGTACAAACTCATCAGTTTCAGATGTGGCCTGCTTTGCCTCTGTTGAAGGCTTTACCTGAGTTGCTTTTCTTTCAGGCTTATCTCAGATACCACTTCTTCCAGGAAACATTTTCTCAGGCCACCCCCCACTTAAACAAAACAAGACTTCTCTGTCCTGCAGGTGGTGCCTGCTCTCTGGCTGACGGCTAGAAGGTCAAGGGTGCAGGCTGCTTTGTCTTACTCACTTGTGCCTGTCTGTTGGCTGAACAGTTCCATTTGTATTGTAGGTATTGTGAACAGTTCTTTGAACAGTGATTTATTTTGGCATTCGTTTTATGTATAAAGAGATAAAAACTTAACAAATGCTGGTAAAGTTAATTTCTGATCATTCCTTGGCATCTAACAACTGTTTATTACATATAACTTTTTTTATCATTGTGTTAGATTGATAATAAGTCTATAAACATACAGGATATCTAAAATTTAGTGAGACCATTTTGCCCTGTGTTTCAGAGATCTCAGAGCCAGGTTATTAGAGATTAAATTATATAGATAACTGGCTTTAAGTAGATGGCCTAATCAATACAAATACATGAATTTAAGTGAACAACTTACTTAAACTTAAGAACCCTTCTTTGGTGTGGAGAACGCTGCTTTGCTGAAGTGGGAAGACAGAAATGGAGGAGAGCAGCCCAGTGCTATGGACGGGCACTCGGTACCACTTGGTGTTAACAACCAGGTTAAGGTTCGGCTTCTTGGTCAGTTAATAAGGTCAGTTAATAATTATAGATTTTTGAGTATACAGAATCAGGAGATATGTTAAATATTTTATGTAATTTTATTGCAAACTTATGCAAAACAACTGAAGTAAAGGATGATATCTTTATCAGATGAAGAAATTCAGGTTCAGAGAAGTTAACGAGAGCTGGGGTTTAAGCCACAAATTGTTTCAGTTTTCAAGCCCATCGTCTTGAGTACTGTGCTATTTAGGTTTTTCTTTCTTTTCTTTTTTTTTTTTTTTCTTTTCCCCAGAAGAGAACTTGAAAGGAGCTAGTCTGTGAAGGGAGGTAAACTCAACCACTATAAGTGGTTTTTAAAATTGTAATCACATTTAAATCACAATTAACGTAGGAATTTACTACTGAAGGTAGCATAAGATCCTTAAAGGAATTTGCAAAAGAATGTAATTGGTATTATTTTGTATTTAGGCGAGAATTACCCTTCACTAAGTCGGCTCATCTCACCAACCCTTGGAATGAACATAAGCCAGTAAAGATTGGGCGTGATGGACAGGTTTGTTGTTTTAATTGATCCTTTTTTAAATTTTTACCAGACATTCTGTTTTTAACATAAACCATAAATACTCATTCTAACAAAAATACATAGTAAGAGCATTGTGAAGATATAAAAGCCCAAATTCTCATATTTTTTTTTCTTTCACAAAATTTTATTATTCTGAGTAACTGATTCTTTTAAAAGTACATAACATGTAATCAGCCCTTAAAGAGGTTTTAATTGAAGGACATCTTTTAACCATTTCTAAAGAATTCATATGAAAGTTTAAAAGAATATATTCTTATGTGAAATTCATGATTATTGTGATTGAAGACTAATAATGACCCCCATAATTTTGAAATATACGTAGCTTTATATGGTACTTTCAGATAATAAATTGAAGGGAAAATTCTTAAAGGGAATTGCCTTGATTTTAAATGTTAAGTGTACATGTTAGAATTGCCATTTAACCTACTCACTGAAGTTTTCCAAGTAGAAATCAGCCTTCCAAAAGATTATATATACTCAGGCATTTAAATCTGTAAATGAAATTGTGTAGAACTTAAGTCAAAACCTTTGACCCACATAGTTTCCACACATAATTCCGAGCCAGAAATAATATTGTATTTTCTTGGCTCGGTGTCTGTAACACAGTGGTTATGGCACCGCCACATGCACCAAGGCTGGCAGGTTCGGAGACAGCCCGTGTCAGCTAAACAACAATGACAACTGCACCAAAAAAATAGCCGGGCATTGTGGCAGTCTCCTGTAGTTCCAGCTACTTGGGAGGCTGAGGCAAGAGAATGGCTTATGCCCAAGAATTTAAGGTTGCTGTGAGCTGGGACACCATGGCACTCTACCAGGGGCAACATAGTAAGACTCTGTTTCAAAAAAGAAAAAAATGTATTTTCCTGGCTCATAGTAAAACTGTTAGTGCTGTAATTAAAAAATAAGAATTTCAAAAAGCCTATAGATTAGTCTGCCTTTCTGGTTAATCTGACATATTTTAGTGCATCTAGCAGTTCTCAGTTACCAAAGTTTTTGGCAAACACATTAATATGTATTTTCCCTTCACTTATGTAAGATGGATGACTTCAGTATTTTAGTATTTTGCACCAAGAAACACTCCTTTGTTTTCAGAGAGTGATTGTCACAGAATTTTAAGCAACTCTCTCTCTCTCTGTGTTTTGCTTGGGAGATTCTACAGTTTTAGCTTTTACCCTTTGTATAAATATGAGAAACACTTTTGAAAGGTTTGTAAGTCTGGAAGTTTTTGAAATCCCATATGATTGTCAACTTTGGGAAGGAAGCCTCCAAATCAGTTTTTATTCTTGTACATCAGGAAAGTACAAAACTGTTGAAAGGCTCTCCTGTTTTTGTCTTGTAAATCGCTACTTTCCTATTCTAGGAAATTGAACTTGAATGTGGGACCCAGCTTTGTCTTCTGTTTCCCCCTGACGAAAGTATTGACTTGTATCAGGTCATTCATAAAATGCGTCACAAGAGAAGAATGCACTCTCAGCCCAGGTCAAGAGGACGTCCTTCCCGTCGAGAACCAGTCCGGGATGTGGGAAGGTTAGAAACGTTCTTTGGACTGATAATAGGCACATGTATCAGAATAACATGATGGAGGAATGTGATTCGTCAAAAGTTTGTTCTGCGATAAAGAAGAAAGAGAAAATCCTCAAATCAAGCTGCATGGACTAGTTTGTGGCTTCATTGAGGATTTCACATGGTCACCTTGGTCTCAGTCATTTTTCAAGAGGAAAATGGGGATCTTTCCTTATGCAGAAAAAAATAATTTGCTAAAGAGTGATAACCAGTTTAGATTAGATAATACTCTGATAATGTGATGTATGCAATTGAAATGAGGTAGGCATTTGTTAACATAAGAACAGGCTAGAAAGGAGGAAGAGAAGTCTTTATTTGCAAAAATTGTTAATATTTTGTAAAAAGCCTTTTCTTTCAGGTGTATCTCTGGATAAGCCTTATCAGATATGGGACTTTTAAAAAGGATCACTAATATTTTTTCAGAAGATGACGCCTCATTTAGAGGATAAAATATTTTAAGTTATTTTGATGTTCAAGAGGAGCATTATTGGGACTGTCTCAGATTTTACCACCGTGATGTGTTACCCCTATTGCCAGATATTCTCTAACACGTACCCAGTGAATTCACACATCTCGCTGAGCTTCCGAAAACAATAGGTTCTTTCCAAAGGGGATCAAGTGGCCCTGGGAGACCCGGCAACAAACCAAACAGAAGGGCTGTTGCTGTGTCTGTTTACAGCTTTTCCAGATGCTGGCAGTACCTGTGGACTTAAAGTGTTTTTTAGAGGATCGCCATGTTATTGATCACTGCTTTATGAACTAAACAGCATTTTCCAGGAAAAGGGGGTTTAACTTGTTACAGAATTGGAGAAGTCTTTGCAAAGGACTGATTTAAGCCCTTCTACCCAACACCTTTCCCTGTATAGATTTGCATACAGCTAAATCTAAAATATTCTGCTAAAGACTATTGGATGTGTGGTTGATGGGATGAAACCTTTGGTTAAGTTTCCTTTTGGTGGAAACATCCTGTGGTAGGTACAGATAATACAACAAGAGTCCCCATTTCTTTGAGCTTAAAAAGGACACTGTCAAGTAGGTAGGAGGAAACCTGGCAGGGCCCCTTACTTTTGGCCTAAAAGGACTGAGCACCAAGATGTCTTTTGAAGTTTAAGCTGAGAGGTTTCCAGTGCAATACAGTATATACAAGTGAAGTTTTACCTCAGTTTTGCAATGGACTGCAAACCATACTTATCACACCACCACACCTCCTCTCAAGCCTGCCAGGGCCTCCATTTATGTATGTGGCTTACAGCTTACAGTCAGTAGTTGGACTACTGTATGAACTGTTACTATCATGTTTTATACCGGTCGTAAATGCACTCCCCAAACTACAAGAAAGCGGTATGTTTATTTTTTAAACCAGCTTTTAATTTTCTTAGTATTATTTATTGTAGATGCAACTGTTTTTATTCTGTTGGGGGGGTGGGGTTATTGCACTTAACTTTGCAGTTTAAGTGAACTTGTATTGCATAAATTAATGAAAGCAGTTGGTATTTAGAGAAATAGCTGAAAAACTAGTGATATCAGGTTGTAAATAAGAATCTTTATTAGACATTAAGGGTAAAAAGATAAATTTATTTTCTAAATATTTTGGATTTTTTGTTTTTGTTTTCATTCCTTTTTATCTACTAAGAAAATTGAAGTGTTTTTAGATTCTGGAAGACAGTAAAGAGTAGCCCTCTATAGATAGTAAAATTTCACCTCCTAAAGAATGTGAATTAGTTATGTGAACTTTGTTACAACTGACCAATTTGCTTGCCAATTTATAAAAAGCTAGTTTATTTTTGTCTCTGGAAAAAAAAAATCTGTAATTTATGTATGAAGTATAGAAAGAAAAACTGTTCACTGAGAAATTTTTTCTAAGTATAAAGATTTTTAGAACTTTATTGTGAAGTTACTTTTAGTAAGTATGAAGTTTTCTGTATGATCATATGAAAAGTGTAATTTTTTGCAAAACAAAGGAAAAATAAAGTCTTAGTTTTGTTTAGATACAAGTTAAAATGACATTAATAAGTTTAAAGATACAGATTTTAGAGTTACCTATTATACATAGTATAATGACAGGAGAGGGGGTTTTTTTCCCCATTTTTTTCAACTGAATAGAGATTTTATTTGAGAGAATATTTTAATTGTTAAATATTTAGACTGCTAAAGTGTGATTTACATGTTTTGACCAGATGACTTCTCCTGGTTGTCTCATGGTAACATGAGATTGCAGAGAATATCTGCTTCTAGTAGTACATTTAATGTTTAGTTTGTAGGAATTAATTTGAGAAATTAAAAATTAGGAATTATGTAACAGTTTGCTTATCAAAAATCAAGATGTTAATTTAAGGGAAATAATAATTCTTTGTAATGGTTTTGTCAGAAATTTTTGCTTTACTATGTGTTCTCCCAGCAGTCTGGTTTAATTTCTAATGTGTCTAATTTGTGTAGGCGTCGACCAGAAGATTATGATATTCATAACAGCAGAAAGAAACCAAGGATTGACTATCCCCCTGAGTTTCACCAGAGACCAGGTTAATATTTTATAATCCTGCAGATATTTGATTTAAAATTATTAAAACCAAAACAAAACAAAAAACTTACGGTAAATCCTGTAGTTTTAAAAGTGAAAAAAAAAAAAAAAAAATTCAGGACATAACTCCTTAAAAACCTTGGGAAATCATTAGTGGTTATTTCCTTACATTGTTGAAGTTGTCTGATCTATTCTGGTGTGGCTTATCACAGTCTATTAATTGAAATTGCTAATTTTGCAAAAATGGAAACTGAACTGCACATGTTTAAATATAGTTAGGTAAAGCAGTGACCATTATACTTCTTGTATCCTGTGGTATTAGTGTTTCATGTGGAATATATTTTTAGTTGGAAAGTACAATTATGCTATTTTTAAAAAATGTTAAAAAAAAAAAAAAAAAGAAAAGAAAAAACTTCATGTTTTGGAGAGGAATGGGAAGTACTTAGTTTGTAATCTGAATGCAGCTTTTCAGTTAATCTGTTCCTTACTAAAACTTAAAAAAAACTACATTCTAAAAAGCGTAGAATATCATATATTTAGAGCAGCGTCAGTAACAGACTTGTAAAACTTACAGTTAGGAAGTTGGCATTAGTGGGCATTATACACTGTTGTCTAACAGGTGGCTTGATAAGTCTCATTCCTTTCCAAGGTGGTTGATGCTGTCACAGAAAATGAAAATAGTTTTTCCTCGGTAACATGGCCACTCAGATATTAAGTTTTAATTTTCTGGGTCTTTACTGAAAGAAGGAAGAGGAAAATATATATATATTTTCTGTCACCATTGTTTTTTGATTTAAAATGTATATACATCTTCATTTTTGCAACTTTTGCAATTTTGTTTCTTTCCCTCATAAGTGTGCTTTTTTGTTTTTTTAAACTTACCTGTTGTTTTCTTAGCAAAGCTGTTCTATCCCTGAGGTTAGCGTTTGTTTAGGGAAGTTGTGCTACAGTGTCCTCAAGGTAGCCCCTCTCCCGTCTCCTTCCTGTGATGCACAATGAAGAAATTTTCTGTTTAGCAAGATTTCAACCCGGAACTTAGAAGATACATTTGAAAGCTTCTCTAGCAATTTATAATCCTGTGATATCATTAAGTTATGTTACTTCCTCAATTATCATGTAATTTGAGAAGAAAATTTGCAAATGGAATAATATAATAGTAGTCTCACTTAAAGTACATATTTCATGGAAAAAATTGAAACAAGTGGTAAGGAAGGTTTAATTATTTAGCCATAATAAAAGATATAAATTTGATTTACTGAAATACTTGATGTTTGAACAGGGTATTTAAAGGATCCACGATACCAGGAAGTAGACAGGTAAGTCGGGCTCACTCTTGCTTAGCTTTGCATTACATTCTTGGAACTAGTTTATGAATTACCTGAATTTAGTTTCACAAATCTTATTCCCAACAGACGATTTTCAGGAGTTCGCCGAGATGTGTTTTTAAATGGGGTAAGCATTTAATTTTATGTATTTAAAATAGATAAAATCAGGATGTGATTTATTTTAGTTTGGAGGTGATATTTATATTGACGTTATCATCTTTCATTTTAGTCCTACAATGATTATGTGAGGGAATTTCATAACATGGGACCACCACCACCTTGGCAAGGAATGGTTTGTATTATTCTGTTTTTGTAAGTTATTAATAACTTCATTTGCAGTTGCAGATATTTTGTGTATTTACTCAGACTATGATTGCTACAGTTATTCATTAGGAAACTTAAAATGCAAATTTTCGATGATTTCTAATTGCATGCTGTCCTTAAAAACTAAAGACTGAAGAATAAGTTGATTTGTGTTAATAATCTAATACTGGCTTAACTGAGTGGAGTAACAGTGTTGGGGAAGTGGGGTGTAGTACGGGCTGTGCCCAGTTCAGGTGCCTTCCTTTTGATGCCCAGCTCTGTGACCTTGGGTAAGTTTCACAACACGACTCTTAGTTTTCCTCATCTGTGAGATTCAGTCGACATTCACTGTTATATATGACTAATCACATGCAGTACTTAGCACTTACTCTGTGCAAGGCACTGTGCTTATTCTGGGTGTAAAGCAGTGAGTGGAGTGGATGTCACTTCACACCTTTCCTCATGTACCCCAGCATCTACCGTCATGGTGTGGCTCTCACAGGACTGGTGAGGAGGCAGACTCAGAAATGCATGTGAGCATATAGCTCAGCGCCTGATGTGAGACTCAGTAAAGTTAGTTCTTTCCACAAAATAGATTAAACACTGAGTAGTCCTAATTTTAAATTTTTTCCTTTAAGAAAACTGGATATTCGTTTTAGAGTATATTTTATAGATTCTATGAAATTTTAAAAATTGAAATATTTAATGTATGATCTTGACAGTAACTATGGTAGTTTTTAATTTGCCCTTCATTTATAATGGTGTTTAAAAGTTTATTGGCTCCTGGATTATTTTTTTTAAATAATAGGTCTGTGTATAGTGGTTAACCAGCTTACCAATTCTAGAACCAGGCTGCCTGACACAGTCCACCCACTTTACCCCTTCAGTAGTACATGGCTGTGAGCAGGCATTTCACCTCTTGGTGCCTCAGTTTCCCTTTGTAACTGGGGATGTAGCAGCACCCCTGTCTCACAGGGTTGCAGTACGATTAAAATTAAGCTTTCACTTTGCTCATAGTAAGCATTATGTGTTTGTCATTTCTATTAGTATCTACATGAAGTGAGTAGAAAAGTATATAAATGTTGATTTTAGAAGACGGTGTAATTAGAGGGGTTATTAGACACATTTATTTTCAACAAACAAAAAGGATATTTTGAAGGATCGTAATGCCCCTCAAAGTAAATTGCTAGTTTAGATTACTGGGGCAGGGTTGGTGGTTTGGGTAGTGTAATTCTAAGAATGCTTTGTTTACAGGGATATTTGGTAGATTCTTATGAAAGTGGTTTTCCTCTTTTAGCCCCCTTATCCAGGAATGGAACAGCCTCCACACCACCCTTACTATCAACACCATGCTCCACCTCCTCAGGCTCATCCCCCGTACTCAGGACATCACCCTGTACCACATGAAGCAAGATACAGAGATAAACGAGTAGTAAGTGAACAAGGCAGAGTGTGAGGGAACTGCTTAGAATTGTGATTTAAATGCGAGGTTACCAGCTTACGGTTCAATGATGGAGCATTGTATGTTCTTACTGCAGACAGTATGGGAGTAAATCTCAACTTGTTCTTAATAAAAATGGCTGATCACATCCCCTCCCCACTTTGGGTTATTTAGACAGACTATTTGTTTTACTGTCAAGTCACAGAGTGCTTACAGCGAATTCCTGCATAGATAACCCCTCTTAGGTAATATCCTAGGATATGTAGTTAGTTACGTGGGTATGTTCTTCTGTACTGAGATCTTAATTATAACTAATTAATACTGTTAGTAGGTATTCTGAGCTTTTTGTATAATCTGATAGACTTGATTTTGTTACAAATGGTGCGTATTAAGTTAACAAATAATTTCTAATCTTATTTAGTCATTTGTTTTAAACAAAAGGTTTATTAAAAATAGTAACCTTGTGAATTTTTTAATCTCTCCTTTACCTCTGGTTATTGTAAGAATGCTAGCAGACAGCCAGATGTCAGAACATGTAGCAAAAGAATATTGGCTTTTAGTAATTGGTTCTGTTAATTATTTGATGTGGTAGATGTGAAAACTTTTTGTAATCACTTCTAAACAGGACTAATAAAAGGCAGTCTCTATAGTTTGAGTTTTCTGGCTTCATATTATACTAGCTGAGCTGAGTTTATTAAGTGTTCCTTTCCCTCTTGCCCCCTAAATTGTACTTTTGTTTAAAAAGTGGAAATTGAAAATGTCTTTTGGCACTTGTTGGAACCATAATTCATGTGCATATAAGTTTAAAAGCTGTAGGAAGCTAATTTTGTTATTAAAGTAAAATATATAAATTGGTATTTCTCCCTCACTTAGGGTATTTACCTAATTTGTATAGGGCCAAAGTGTCTTCCCACGAGATGAAGAGTGTGTATATGTCAGAGAGCCAGTTAAACAGTGATGTTTTAATGTCTTTGAGATATTGTTATGTGCTACTATTTATTTATTTTATCTTCATAAAGATAATAATTCTTCAAAATCGGATCATATTAGAACATTCAACATTCTGTAAAACAATTAGAGATTCTTGACTAATTAAATTAGTAGTTCAGGTTTTTTTGTTTTTTATTTTAGTTAGTCACACAAGAAATATACAGCCTATATATGATGGAATCTTGGTTGAATAGATGGATTGTGATACCTTAAAAAATGCCTGCAAGTGATCACATAGTTTTTTAAAATGGAAAGTCTTTCTTAGACTTATTTTTTTTTTTTTAACTGAAGTATATTTGTATTTTAATAAGTTAAAAGCTGGGCCTATGGTTCACAGCAGTAACCTCCACACTTTGGGAGGCTGAGGCAGAAGAGTCCCTTGAGGCTGAGAATTCGAGACCAGCCCAGGCAACATAGACAAATAAAAACTTGATTGGGGTTGTTGGCACACACCTGCAGTCCTAGCTACTTGAGAGGCTGAGGTGCATCACTCGAGCCCTTGAGTTCAGCTCTCTGCATGATGTGACAGAGCCAGACCCTGTCACAGAAGAAAATAAGTCGTACTTAATGAATCTTTATATAGTAATTTTTTGTTCATGTAATTACATTCATTTACATATGAAAGGAAGTGTGGAATTGTGGTTTTGAACCTTATGTTCTTTACATTGTACCTGAATTTTGAAGAGACCAAAATTAGTAAGTAAAGGTGAGCTAAGAACTGGATAGAAAGCTTACAGTAAAGCAGGAGCAAGTTTTAGAAGTGACCATAGCTCACCTGCCTCTCCCCCTCCCCCCGCAGTTGCTCATCTCACCCTGCCTTGTCCTCCTCAGCCTCAAGTATACTGTTAGTGTGTGTGGAATAAACTTCACAGTCTTACTGAAATGTGTATTTTCTTAAAATGCCTCAATTTTATAGACTGTTTAGTTTGAAAGAAAATCTGGAACATGTAAGACTTACTAATTTCACCTTTAGGAGGCAGAATTGATTCCATTTGTAGAATTGAAATTTGTAGGATTAAAGTAGGAAAAAAGTAGAAAAGCACTGAGGACACATAGGCACTTGGCAGCATGTGTGTGCCTTGGCATTGGCCTCATGACTGGGGGGTCAGTTGGAGAAGTCACTGAAGTTGAACAGGAAACCAGGGAGAAGATTTGAGTAATTTTCTGTCCTAGGTATTTAAGTAGTGAGACATCAAAATTCCTTTTCTAAATAATGTCAGAACTACACTTTGAATTCATTATTGTATTTCTCTAGAGGGATGCTTTTGTTTGCATTTTTGACATAGCTAACCTATTTTTTCCCTTTCTAGCATGACTATGATATGAGGGTGGATGATTTCCTTCGTCGCACTCAAGCTGTTGTCAGCGGTCGGAGAAGTAGACCCCGAGAGAGAGACCGGGAGCGGGAGCGAGACCGTCCTCGGGACAACCGAAGAGACAGAGAGCGAGACAGAGGACGAGAGAGAGAGAGGGAACGGGAGCGGCTGTGTGACCGGGACAGGGACCGAGGCGAGCGAGGCCGTTACCGAAGATAATGTGCTTTGGAAGAAGCACTGATGGTTTCAAGATAAAAAAAACCTTGTATTTTTTTTTCTGTGTGTTTACAAGTAGTAAATTTATTTTCAGCTGTCTACTTAAAAGTTCATTGTGTAGAAGGATTTATTATGACCCCCTTTGTTCCAAGCATGCAGTATAATAAGAACTGGAAAAACTCAAATCCGCCAAAAATGCACAGTTGACAGTTGACTTGACACTTTTATTGGGGCAGAATGGAACAGTCCAAGACTATAGATAATTGATGCATTCTCCGTAAATGTTCATCTTAGAGTGTGTTCATCCTAGTTGGGTTTTTTTGTTTGTTTTCTTTCTTTAGAATCTTGATTGGTAACTGCCATGATACTTTGCTTTGATGTGTCTCTACATGTAGTTGCACACGGTTCAGTGAAGATGCTGCTATGAGTATGCTCGTGTTGAAGTGTGACGGTGGGACTGTGTGGCAGTGTTGTAGCAGCCTCTGGGTTGTTGTTTTTTTTCCCCCTCTTTTTTAAACTTGTAAAGTCACTTTTTATTTTTCTTCAGTCTTCAATGATGAGAGCAATATTAAGAAGACATTGCTATCTAATTTTTAATCTTTTTAAATAAAAAAATTCCCACGTTCAGTAGCATGGTTGATGCTGTTGTTTATCCTTCCCCTCCCAACTGTCCATTGGCTTGGAATGTTCACAACTGGCGCGTGTGGCAGTGGAAGATAATTCCCATACTCGACATTGCTACTGTTTTGTATAAAATAAATTGGTAAAGATTGACACTCATCTTCTGTATTTCATGTCTGACTGTAAGTTTGTTTTATTATGCATAAAAGAATGCTTTTTGTTTAGGAAGTTTTTGGTACCTCATTTGCTTGGGGGGGAGGGACAGACACATATATTAACAGGTATGTTGACCTAGGCCAGTTATATTAATAGCTTCTATCTGGTATAAGAACTGATGGTGCAGAGTTATGTTGGTATCTTGGTTCATTATACATACATCTGGTAAGATTTAGAGGTCCAATCACAAATTTTTTTTCCTATTTTAGTTTTTCTATTGTTTTTAATCTTCTATAAATGAACTGCTTTGTAGATGTTTTTTCCATTTTACTCACATATGGGCTTTAAATATGTAATCCTTTTACAGCCAGTTACATGTTTTAAGTTAACATTCAGTCTTCCCAGCAGTAACCAACTAAAACAGAAATACAGCTGTGCAACAAAATGGTTTGTGAAAGAATTCTTTTGCATTTTAATTTTGTGAGTTACACGTGAAATTTTGGCATTTATAAAGTTGAACATCTAAACATTAGGGATATTTGAATGGATACTTTACAAAAAATTTCATTCAGTATCGTAGTTTCACTGTGTACCAAATCATAATTCACAGTTTTACATTTAACCCGAATTTATTGGCTTGAAAAGAACACAGAAGTTTTAATCTTAAAGGATATTTAAAACTAATTTTACTTCATTTATATACCAATACCAACATTTAGAGTATTTTTTTATTAGTAGTTTTATTTACCATCTGAAAAATTAAGCCGAAGAATTTACTACACTGTGCAGTGTAGTAGCGAGGAAAGAACACCCAACTCTGTTTTAGGAAACTTGGGTTTCTAGTTTTGGCATTGCCTTTAGTTAAACTAAGCCAATCGGTGCTTATGGTGTTGACTTTTTTTTTTGTTTGTTTGTTGTTTTCAGAGACGAGTTTCACTTTATCACCCTCAGTAGAGTGCTATAGCATCACAGCTCACAGCAACCTCCAACTCCTGGGCTTGGGTGATTCTCTTGCCTCAGCCTCCCAAGCAGCTGGGACCACAGGCGCCCACCACAACGCCCGGCTATTTATTTGTTGCAGTTCAAACCCGGGGCCAGGTTTGAACCCGCCACCCTCGGTATATGGGGTCAGCACCCTACTCACTGAGCCACAGGTGCCCACCTGTTTGTTTTGACTTTTGACAACTTAGAAAAGGGAACAACAAATATGTATGTACCGTATATACTCGAGTATAAGCCGAGTTTTTCCCGGCACAAAATTTGTGCCGAAAAACCCAAACTCAGAACAAATTTTGTGCCGAAAAAACTCTGCTTATACTCGAGTATATACGGTATAATAATCCAGTTGATGATATGAAGTATGTTAGTATCTAGTTTTTTTTTTCTAGTTCTTAAACACTTAAGAATTTCTATGATTCAGAATTGGCAAAAATGTTATTACTTACAAAACTGGTATGTAATTATTAAAATTTGTTAGAAATAATTGTATAATATGAAGTCCATACAACCGTATTGTTGCACTTACTATGCAACACTTCAGTGTTACTGTGTACTAAGTTACTTTACCCTTCCATACCATCCTGCTCTCTGTTCTCATAGATGGGAAAATAGGCTCGGAAGAGACTGTTTTCTTGTTGCTGTTCGTATCAGCTCTACAAAGGAGCCGTCTGGTTCCATGGAGCAGGTCCCACCCCGTCCAGTCTCTGTGTCCAGGAAAAAGGGGCTCTTTGTCTCACCAGCTTGGGGTGGAAGTGTGGCAGGAGATGCTATGGTTGTCCCCTATGGAGATTACATCAGAAGGGACAGTTTCCAAAAGGCAAGGACAGCCATATAGTAACAGGTCTGTCAAGTACGTGATCCAGCACTTGAATGTCTGAGCTGTTCACTGGGCTTTTTGTCATGAGAGGCAGGGCCTCCTGCTCTGGGGTATCTCCATAGCCTGCTGTGGGATGCCCCGGTGACTCTTGCGAAGGGCATGTCCTGCCTGGTCGTAAAGTTAACAATTGTCAGTCCTCAGGCAAGCCAGGTGTGTAGAATAGGAAAAGGAAATGGCATTGCCAGCATTTCACTGACCACTCTGGAGTTCTGCAACCAAGCTAAGGATGGTCATATCATTTTATCTGGTGGTAGATCATTTTATCTGGATTTTAAAATTTTAGTTGTTTGATTTAGGGAGAAAATATTACTAATGCTGTTTGGTATACATTAAAATTAAGGTACATGGGGAGTGGTGCCTGTGGCTCAAAGGAGTAGGGTGCTGGCCCCATACACCGGAGGTGGCAGGTTCAAACCCAGCCCGGGTCCCCCCCCAAAAAATTAAGGTACATGGGGTAAAACTGGCACATATTTAGACCCTGAGTTTTTTGTAGTAGAAATAGGAATCCTACAGAGCTAGTATTCCATCATATGTCTTTTTTTTGTTGTTTGTTTGTTTGTTTGCTGCTTTTCTTTCTAACTCATACTTGTGTTTCCCTTTAAGTTTCTTCTGTGCATTAAACTTGTGGCAACTGAAAGATTTAGTCTTAGTGGTAACATTTAGAGGCTGCCAGGTCAGCAGCTACCTCAGATACCAATACACTGCTGTCTAGAGAACCTTGCCCTGATACTGCAAGGCGAGGAGGCTGCAGCTTTCCTGTTCCCATGGGACTCCCAGAGATTCTTAATGTGCAATTTAATCCAGCAAGCCCTGGCTGGGTTTGGCTGGAAGTGTTGACAAACAGTTTATTGGCTGCAAAAAAGCCGCCTTCTCCTTGTGTTAACAGGGTTTTCAGAATTTGATGAGAGTTTTGGTACAAAATTAAGTGGTTTTTATGAAAGCAACATCTTCAAGTTAAGTGTTTTCTGTACTGTGGAAATAATCACGTGTTGTTTTGTGTAACTTGTGAGTTTTTAATGAAAATTTGTGGAGATAGGATATTATTGGGATTAATTTTAAGCTGTGAGTGTGTCTTAAACCATTTAAATGTACACAAAGTATTTCAAGTGTACAGACTTTGAGATTTTGGATGAAGTTAAATCCCCATTGGTATCATTTCTGATTTCAAAATCACAAACCCATATTCTTTGCTGTAGGAAAGCTCATGTGTGAAGGAAGACTTGTCACCTGGGGCACACAGCTGTAGAAACAGCAGCTGCCTGTCACCACACCGTGAGGTCACTATGTGGGTGAGAATTCTTGAACAGATTCCACCTGCTCAATTTTATTACTAACCTGTAACTGATAGTCCCCCAGCAAATGTTGCTGCCTCTTGTGATGCAGCCTCCCCTCCCTTCCTGTCCTCTTCCTACAGCCCCTGCCTCCCCACCTGAGCTGCTGTGGGTCAGGAGCAGCTCGCCCTCAGGGGAGTGGGACTGGCTGGGTAATCTCCCTGGGAGCTTCTAAATCAATCAGGGCCTGGCATTGCTTTTCCCAGAACTTAATTCAGATTCAGAACTGGGCAATTATTATCTAGGTCAATGGGATGTTCAGAGAGTTTTCTGAGGATTTCTGGAAAATAGATTTGCTTGGTTTGGGGAGAGAAAAGAAAATACACCTTTTGCCCCAGGGCACTAACTTGGTGAATGTACTGCTGGAGGAAACTGGCTTAAGGACAAATGTGTTAAATTCAATGGAAAAGGATGAAGACTGAAGTGTCTCTGGTGATGGAGTAGGGTAGGACTTTTGTAGTGTTCCAGGAGCTTTTCTGCTTCCCTGGGCACAGTAAGCACAGTGAAGGATCCAAAGAAACAGATCAAAATCATTGGAAAGAGTTGGTAGATTAGAATAAACGCATGTGTACAAGATGAGTGAGGACAAACAGATCTCAATAAAATATCACTTCAATCTTGCAGAGACACGTTTTGCAGCTGAGCTCAACTTACCCCATGTTGGTGTGGGTAGGAGGTGGTCCTAGTACACTGGATCGCAAAGGACAAATCTGGTAAAGGAGAAAGAACAGGGAGAAGGTTTGTGTCCTGTGTTTGTTTCTCACTTCATCTTCATTAGGATGGTTGGTCTTGATGGCGAAATAATAGAAAAATGACTAACTCACAGTTTTCAACAAGGCATAAAATCTGTCTGCCTGCTCTCTCCTGTCAGCCCCCTCCCTTGTTTATCTCTGTCCATTGAGGAATATTTACATTTCCTCAGCTCCTCTATCTCTTAGAATTTATTCCACGGCCAGCTTGGTGGCTCAGCCTGTAATCCCAGCACTGTGGGAAGCCGAGACAGGTGGATCTCAAGGAGTTCAAGACCAGCTTGAGCAAGAGTGAGACCCCATCTCTATTAAAAATAGAAAAACTAGCCAGGCATGGTGGCAAGTGCCTGTAGTCCCAGCTACTCAGGAGGCTGAGGCAGGAGGATCACTTGAGCCCAGGAGTTTGAAGTTGCCGTGAGCTGCAACGCTACCACACTCTACAGAGGGCAACTCTGATTTGGGGGGGGAAAAAACAATTGGTTCCTTTAAGCCTCGAGTGACTCCTAAATGTCCCTGATAGATAAACATTAAGGCCTCAGGATTGGAAACACCTGGATAATGTCTGCAGCCTTGCCTGAGACAAGCGGACACAGCAGACACATTCACAACACCCTGTGAACTCTGCTGTAATTAGGTCCACCCTCGCACTCAGCTACCCACTGGCCCTCAGGCAGCATTTTTCCATTCAAGATGCCACACCATTCTCTCTCCTTTCCTCGCTTCCCCCATCTTCCCCTCTCTCACTCTGCTCTCTTTTTCTCATCTCTTCCCCGCATTCTCTCTCTCCAAATTTCAGGTTAATATGAGGGTACAAACAACTAGGTTACAATGTTTGCATTGGTTAGGTAGAGTCTCTATTTTAGTTGTGTCCCACACCCAAGAGGTGTGCCAGACACCCTAACATTGGGTCCATTAGGTGGGAGCCCCCCGATGACTTTACTTCCCCACTTCCCTCCTTTGTCCCCCTCCCCTCAACTTGAATTGAGTTTTCCTCTTATGTGGGCGTGTATTAGATTATCTACTGACTTCTTAGTATTGAGCACATTGAATACTTGCTTTTCCATTCTTGTAATACTTTACTAAGAAGAATGAGCTTCAATTCCATCTAGGTTAAGATGTGAAGTCTCCATCTTTTTTAATGCCCCAATAGTCCATGGTATACATATACCACAGTTTGTTATTCCATTCCTGGGTTGGTGGGCATTTAGATTGTTCCCACATATTGGCAATTGTAAATGAAGCTATGATAAACAATCTAGTGCAAATGTTTCTATGATAAAATAAGTTTTTTTCTTCTGGGTAGATGCCTAGTAATGGGATTGCAGGATTCAATGGGAGGTCTAATTTGAGTTCTCTGAGGATTCTCCACATTTCTTTCCAAAGAGGCTGTGTTAATTTGCAGTCCCACCAGCAGTGTAAAAGTCATTAATTGTCATTAATTGTCTTCAAATTAAAATTGAGTACATACGATTCATACTTCTCCACTCCTGTGATGCTCCACTAAGAATAATGTGTTCTACCTCTATCCAGGTTAGTACAAATGCTGAAAAATCTCCATTTTTTTATGACTGAATAATATTCCATCATATACATATACCACAGCTTACCAGTCCATTCCTGGGTTGAAGGACATTTAGGTTGTTTCCATATTTTGGCAATTGTAAATTGGGCTGCGATAAACAGCCTAGTCACAGGTGTCTTTATAATAAAAGGTTTTTTTCCTTCTGGATTGATGCCCAGTAATGGGATTGCAGGATCAAACAGGAGGTCTAGGTTGAGTCCTTTGAGGTTTCTCCATACTTCCTTCTGAAAAGATTGTATTAGTTTGCAGTCCCACCAGCAGTGTAAAAGTGTTCCTTTCCACAACCACGCCAGCATCTGCAGTTTTGAGATTTTGTGATATAGGCCATTCTTGCCGGAGTTAAGTGATATCTCAGGGTGATTTTTAATTTGCATTTCTCTAATAATTAGGAATGATGAGCATTTTTTCATATAATTGCTGGCCATTCGTCGGTCATGGTTGGAGAAGATTCTGTTCATCTCTCTTCCCCATTGATGCATGGGATTGTTTTTTTCTTGTGAATTAATTGACGTTCTGTATAGATCCTGGTTATTAAGTGTTTGTCTGATTTAAAATATGCAAATATCCTTTCCCATTGGGTAGGTTGTCTATTTGCTTTGGTTGTTGTCTCCTTGGCTGTACAAAAACTTTTCAATTTAATTAAATCCCATTTGTTTATTATTGCTGTTGTTGCTATTGCCATGGCAGTCTTCCTCATAAAATCTTTCCCCAGGCCAATATATTCCTGTGTTTTTCCTATTCATTCTTTGAGGATTTTTATTGTTTCATGCCTTAAATTTAAGTCCTTTATCCATCTTGAATCAATTTTTGTGAGTGAAGAAAAGTACGGGTCCAGTTTCAGTCTTTTGCATGTGGATATCCAATTCTCCCAGCACCAGTTATTGAATAGAGAATCTTTTCCCCAGTGGACGCTCTTATTATTTTATCGAAGATTAGGTGGCTGTAAGTTGTTGATTTCATTTCCTGGTTTTCTATTTGATTCCAAATGTCTGTGTCTCTATTTTTGTGCCAGTACCATGCTGTCTTGACCACTATGGCCTTGTAATACAGCCTAACATCTGGTATGGTGATATCCCCGGCTTTGTTTTTATTGCTAAGAACTGCCTTTACAATATGGGTTTTTTTCTGGTTCCATACAAAATGCACAATCATTTTTTGCAAGTCTTGAAAATAGGATGTTGGTATTTTAATAGGGATGGCATTGAAAAGGTAGATTGCTTTGGGAAGTAGAGACATTTTAACATTCATAGTACCCAAAGACAGGTAAGATCACTCTGCGTTCAGTCAACCTAAGACAGGGACCAAACATAATTTTCTTTATAGAGTTCCTTCATCTTTTTTGTTAGGTATATCCCTAAGTATTTAATTTTCTTTGAGGTTATGGTAAATGGAGTTGTGTCTTTAATTAACATCTCATCTTGGCTGTTGTTGGCATATACAAAAGCAACTAATTTGTGGACATTGATTTTATATCCTGAAACATTACTGTATTTTTAAATGACTTCCAAGAGGCTTGTGGTTGAGTCTTCAGGGTTCTCTAAGTATAAGATCATATCATCATCAAAGAGGGAGAGTTTTACCTCCTCTTCTCCAATTTGTATGCCCTTTATTTCCTTGTCTTGTCTAATTGTATTGTCTAGAACTTCAAGTACTATGTTGAATAGTAATGGTGACAGAGGACAACGTTGTCTAGTTCCGGTTCTAAGAGGAAAAGCTTTCAGTTTGATTTCATTCAGTAAAATATTAGCTGTGGGTTTGTCATAAATAGCTTCAATCAGTTTCAGAAATGTGCCACCTATGCCTATATCCTCAGTGTTATAATTAGAAAAGGATGCTGAATTTTGTTGAATGCCTTTTCTGCATCTATTGAGAGGATCATATAGTTTTTAGTTTACTTCTGTTGATACAGTGAATAACATTTATAGACTTGGATATATTAAACCAGCCTTGCATCCCTAGGATGAAACCTACTTGATCATGATGTATGACTTTTTTGATGATAAACTGTAATCTGTTGGCTAAGATTTTGTTGAGAATTTTTGCATCTATATTCAAGAGTGAAATTGGTCTGAAATTCTTCTTTTTAATTAGGTCTTTTCCTGGTTTTGGTATCAGAATGATGTCTGCTTTATAGACCGTGTTGGGGAAGATTCATTCCCTCTCAATTTTTGGAATAATTTCTGCAATATAGAAATAAGCTCTTCTTTGAAGGTTTGATAAAATTCTGGTGTGAAGCCATCCGGACCAGAGCATTTTTTTTGTTGGAAGTTTTTTTATTGTTTCTTTAATCTTAGTGCTTGAAATTGATCTGTTCAGGAGATCTCTTTCATCTGGGGTAAGTCTAGGGAGAGGGTGTGATTCCAAATATTGATCCATTTCCTTCACATTGTCAAGTTTCTGGTAATATTTAGAGATAATCTCTTATATCTCTGTGGCATCAGTTGTTATTTCCCCTTTGTCATTTCTGACTCAAGTTACTAGAGATTTTGCTTTTCTATTTCTAGTTAGTCTGGCCAAAGGTTTATCTATTTTATTTATTTTTTTCAAGAAACAGACTTCTTGTTTCATAAATTTTCTGAATGATTCTTTTGTTTTTAATTTCATCAATCTCGGATTTAATTTTGGAGATTTCTTTTCTTCTGCTGGTTTTAGGCTTAGATTGTTCTTTTTCCAATTCCATCAGATGGTTTGTGAGTTTGTTGATGTGCTCTCTTTCTGGTTTTTGAATGTAGCCTTCTAAAGAGATAAATTTTCCTCTCAGGACTGCTTTTGCTGTATCCCATAGGTTTTGATAACTTGTGTCTTCATTGTTGTTATACTCAAAGAAGTTAATTATATCCTTTTTTATTTCTTCCTTCACCCAACTGTCATTCAGCATAAGGTTGTTTAACGTCCATGCCTTTGTGTGAGGTTGAGCATTTTTTTTTTGGAGTTGAGTTCCACTTTTAGTCCCTTGTGATCTGAGAAGATGCAAGGTAGAATTTCAATTATTTTGATTCTGTTGTGGTTTGTTTTGTGTCCTAGGATATGATCAATTTTGGAGAATGTTCCATGGAATGATGAGACAAATGTATATTCTTTATTTTTGGGATGGAGTGTTCTATATACATCTATCAAGCACAGTTATTCTAGGGTCACATTTAAATCTCTAACATCTTTGTTTAATTTCTGTTTAGAGGATCTGTCCAGCTCTGAGAGAGGGGTATTAAAGTCCCCTGTTACTATGGTGTTATAGGATATCATATTGCTCAAACTAAGCAAAGTCTGTTTCAAGAATCTGGAAGCATTTAAATTGGGTGCATAAATATTTAGAATTGAAATGTCTTCTTGTTGTATTTTTCCCTTGACCAATATGAAGTGACCATCATTGTCTTTTTTGATGTTAGTTGCTTTAAATCCACATGTATCTGAAAAGAAGATTGCAACCCCTCTTCTCTTCTGAATTCCATTTGCCTGAAAAATTGACTTTCAACCTTTAACTCTGAGTTTTAATTTGTCTTTTGACATGAGGTGTGTTTCCTGCAGATAGCAAAAAGATGGTTTCTGTTTTTTTAATGCAATCATCAAATCTATGCCTCTTCAGTGGAGAATTCAAGCCATTGACATTTATTGAGATAATTACTAAGTGTGGTAGCATTCTATTCATCTTATTTTGTGAAAGTCCATTGCTTAGTGTTATCTTTTGCATCATTGTGAAACCGAGGTTTTGTCCTTTAATTTCTGGGTGTTTACTTTGTGGAAGGTCCATTGTGATGGTCAGTGTGTAAAACAGGTTGAAATATTTTCTGTAAGGCTGGTCTTGTTGCGAAAAATTTCCTCAATGTTTGCATATCAATAAAAGATTTGATTTCTCCGTCAATTTTGAAGCTTAGCGGGATATAAAATTCTGGGCTGGAAGTTGTTCTGTGTAAGTAGATTAGAGACAGATGGCCATTGTCTTCTGGCCTGAAAAGTTTCATTAGAGAAGTCTGCGGTGACCCTGATGGGTTTGCCCCTGTAGGTCAGTTGGCGCTTATTCTTGGCAGCTTGCAAAACCTTTACTTTTGTCTTGACTTTAGATAGATTCATCACAATGTGCCTTGGAGAACCTCTATTTGAACTGAGGTGAGTAGGAGACTGATATCCCTCTGAAAGGAGTATGTCAGAATCTTTGGTGATCTTAGGGAAGTTCTTATTTACAATATTCTCTGGAATGGCTTCCATTCCTCTGGGGCATTCTTCTTCCCCTTCTGGGATATCTATAGTTCGTATTTTTGAACACTTCATAGAGTCTCATAATTCTGTCAATGAATGTTCTGCTTTCTTTCTCTTCTTTTCTGCCTCTTTAACTATCTGATTTATCTCAAGAGCTTTATCCTCTACCTCTGAGATTCTTTCTTCTGCATGATCTAATCTATTGTTGATACTTTCTATTGCATCTTTAAGTTCCCTAATTGACTGCTTCAGTTCCTTCAGCTCTGCTATATCCTTTTTATATTCTTCGTATCTTTCATCTCTTATTTGATTCTGTTTTTGCATTTCCTTATGGTTGTTTTCTACTTTCTCAGCAATTTCCTTCATTGTTTTCATCATCTGTATTTTAAATTCCCATTCTGTCATTTCTAACATTTCTTTACAGGAGTCCTCTGCTGTAGCTACTTTGTGATCCCTAGAAGGGGTTACTCTGAACTGATATTTTGAGTTACCAGGATTTTTCTGCTGATCCTTCATGAGTGCTTTTTTTGCATCTGGTTTTTTACCCTAATTATTCTTTCACTTCTTTTTGCTCTTTAAAGTTTTAATGAGTTCTTTTGGTAGGGGACCAGAAGGATGATGAAATTGAAGAGCAAAAAGGGAAACAAGATTTAAAAAAGAAAGAAAAAAGAGAAAGAAGAGGGGGAGAGTAAAAGGAAATATTGACCAAAAAAAAAAAAAAAAAAAAAAAAGGAAAGGAACTGAAAGAAAGAAACAGGAGTAATGTAGGTGTATAGTAGGGTACTATGACCCAACCTTAAAGACCCCCAACCTTGGGGGGTGTTGGGTTGGGTGAGGTCAACAGCTCTTTGCCAGCCAGATCAAACACAGTACCCCACCTCTACCAGGTAGAGAGGAAAGCCAAAAATACTATAAATCAAACCAAAACAAACAAGCAAGAACCCTTATGGGGTAACACTGGGGGTGGGGGGGTGGGGAACATATAATAGGGGCAGAAACACTGGCAAAAATGAAATTCAAATTGTTAAAGAAGGCAAAGATGAAAAATAGTATATAAACTAGGATAGTTGGGGGAAAAAAAAAAAGCAAAACCCAAAAAACTCTCCAAACCTCCAAAACTGAAGAACCAAATAGTATATATATCTTGCTGAATATTGTCCAGGCAGCAGGTGATCTTCTGAGCTATAAAGTGTTAATCACAATGTTAATGTAGCTGTACTAGATGGAGCCTGGAGGCCTCTGCTGATCTTTCAGACCCCACAGGCTTGGGAGCCCCCAAATAGCCTCAGCCCACTTGAAAGACACTCCAAACTATGAACCTTGGCCAAGCAGAAGCTTCCAAGGAAAGCACTTATCCCTGGGATCTCTCCCAGTGTGGCTACTTGCTTATCCAGTGCACCAAGTCCAGACTCCCACTATGCCCCTGAGGGCCAAGGTTGTTAATCTGCCACACTTGGAACTCTGCACTTCCCCAGTGTCTCAGTACCCTCCTTTGGGCAGCTCAGTCACTAGATTGCTCACCCAAGGTCTCCCGGCTGATCTCAGCGCTGCAACACCCAGGGGCAGCTCTCCCACAGCAGCTCTGTGGGCAGCCCACAGCTGAACAATATTAGCTCCTTTCCGGCTCAGTGGCTCAGACCGGGGCCCCAGACAATGCCCAAAGTCATCTGCACACACAGGCCCAAGATCTCCCAAGGCAGTTCAATTGAGTCCCCAAGTCCAAGAAAACCAAAACAGCCCACAGGTAAGGCTTTTCCTGCTTGCAGTCTTGCTATTGCTAGGGGTACGGCTGCAGGCAGCCTCCGACTGAACAAAGGCACCCACCACTTGCCAGATTTTCCACCGCTTCTGTCCTTCTCATGGGGTCCCGAAGTCTCTCATGGGCTTCCAGTGTCACCAAAGGGAAGCTCCTAGGCAAAACCCACCGGCCAGAGATGCCTGGAGTCTTCTCTCACCACTCTCACTGCACCCGGCTGCACAGAAGCTGCTACTTGGCCGCCATCTTTTTTTCTCTGCTCTCTGTCATCTTTTATTCAAATTATTTATAGACAGATTTGTGCAAAAGACATTTTATAAATCAAATGGGTAACCTGTACCTGTGGAAAACTTTCTTTTTTTTCTTTTTATTAAATCATAGCTGTGTACATTAATGCAATCAGGTACAATGTGCTGATTTTATATACAATTTGAAATATTTTCATCAAACTGGTTAACATAGCCTTCACAGCATTTTCTTAGTTATTGTGTTAAGGTATTTATATTCTACATTTTTCCCATTGCTATCTGCCATTTCCCCATTTCCTCTATCTACAGAAAACTTTGTAGACCAGTTATTTTTCTTTTAAACTTATTGGATGCATTTTATCTATATATAATCTCCTTTTGATACAAATGATAGAATTCCCCATAGTGGAAAATCAAAATCATCATCTCCTAATAATCTAGAGGAAGTTCTACTCTTTTTGTTTACATTTAGAGGTCATCACAAGCCCCCTTTCCTATAAAGTGGATTAGAATTTACAGAATATCAGGATCTCTCTTTTTCCTAAAAGAAAATTCTTTATGTGAGTTAAATCTTTGTTCCTTCTTTGTCTGTGACCTTTGTAATTCTCACTGCAAAAACAATGATTATGAGGATAGCTGTGGATCAAAATAAATTATACTAGATAAAACAAATTTTAGATATGTACATACATTTTGTGTATAATATATATATATATATATATATATATATTGGTTCTATATAGTCTCAGAAAGAGAGAGAGAGAGAGCACAAATTTAATTATGGGGAATTGGCTCACACGGCTATTGCTGCTGTGCTCCATGATCTGCTATTTGCAAGGCGGAGCCCCGGGAAAGCTCGCGTTGTTATTCATCATGAATCCCAATGCTTGAGAACCAGTGAAGCTGATCATTAAGTCCCAGTCCAATTCCCCTGGCCTAAGAACCAGGAACATTAACGTCCAATGGCCAGAGAAAATGTTGTCCCAGCTTAAGCAGAGAGCAAATTTGCTTTCCTCTCCCTTTCTTTTCTGCTCAGGCTCTCAATAGGTTGCATATGGCACACTCTAACGGTGAGAGTGATCTTCTTTACTCAGTCTACTGATTCAAAGGCAAACCTCTTCCAGAAATACCCTCACAGACACACCCAGAAATTATGTTTTAGCAATATCTTAGCCCGGGCAAGTTAACAAATAAAATTAGCCATTGTGCTATGTAAACTCCTGAGACTGTTATTCTTCCTCAGAATAAATAAAGGAAACTTTATCACCATGCTCCAGACAAATTATTTTATTCTGTGCTATATTATGCAATGCTAATAAGTCCTTTATTAAATCAAAAGTTATAATTGAGCACCTACACTAAACCTAGTGCTATTCTATGTACAAGAATGTCACAGTAAAAAAAAAAAAAAAAATTGGCCAAGTTTCTTTTAGAGAGCTTACTTTTTAGTTATTCAGTTCAGACTGTCTTCAAATACTTTGCATATAGTTTCTGCCAACCTTAAGTCTCAATCATCAAACAGATTATTTCATTAAAGCTAGAAATCATACAGTCCAGTAGGTGATTTGAGGTGTTCCTTATAATCAGGTAGTTACATATTTAGAATATTTGACATTGATGTTGAGATAGCTTCTTATAAGAGTGGTACTTTAAGAGCACTATTTCAATTCCTGGGAGAGTGGAAGTGACACTTGCTAGAACCAAACTTGTAGACAAACTAGCATGCCAAAAGGAGAGAATAAGAACTCAGACATTAGGATGGCACCTGTGGCTCAGTGGGTAGAACGCCGGCCCCATATATGGAGGGTGGTGGGTTCAAACCGGGCCCTGGCCAAATTGCAACAAAAAAATAGCCGGGCAGGGCGCCTGTAGTCCCAGCTACTCAGGAGGCTGAGGCAAGAGAATCATCTAAGCCCAGGAGTTGGAGGTTGCTGTGAGCTGTGACGCCATAGCACTCTATCGAGGGTGATAAAGTGAGAATCTTGTCTAAAAAAAAAGGAAAAGAAAAAAGAACTCAGATATCAGGAACTGTATTATGGATAAAAGATGTGTCTGTAGGTATTCTATGGTGGGCAAAGGAGGAATCCCAGAAAGATCCCAAGTGCTAGAATGCAAAGACCCATAAAACAGGACTAACCTATTGATTCAATGCTAGAAAATGAGCTGCTGCCCTGCATTAATAAGGGAAAACTAACTTTTTTTTCTTTTTTTTGAGACAGAGCCTCAAGCTGTCGCCCTGGGTAGAGTGCTATGGCATCACAGCTCACAGCAACCTCCAATTCCTGTGCTTAAGTGATTGTCTTGCCTCAGCCTCCCAAGTAGCTGGGACAACAGGCGCCCGCCACAACGCCTGCCTGATTTTGGTTGTAGTTGTCAGTGTTGTTTGGCAGGCCCATGCTATATTCGAACCCACCAGCTCTGGTGAATGTGGCTGGTGCCTTAGCCACTTGAGCTACAGGCGCCAAGCTGGGAAAATGAATTTCTTAAAGTGGAGTTTCCAAGTACGCAAAAATCAAGACCAGGCCAAGCCTGAAGCCAGTGCCTCACTGACTTGACCAGAAAGATACAATTGAGACACTTTTAAAGTCAAACACCAAAACTTAATTACATCATAAAGAGAAATAAGATTAGCCACAGGTGCCATTTTCCCATGCTCTTTTTCTTAAATAGAACAACAACAACAAAAAAAAAAAAAAAACAATACACAAAATGATGGCAAAATAAAAGTAATCCTCATGGTGAGGAGTGGTGATACAGGGCAGGTGGCATCCAGGCTTGGGCCACGGTACTCAGGAGAGAACCTGCCACTCTTGTGTCCAGGCAGGATGGAGGGGAGTAAAGACTGGAGAACCAAGTGCCAAAGATGGGGGCCAAGTGCCGTGGAAGCCAGGTAGGTCCCTAGGAAATGGAAGGAGACCAGGGCAGAGCTGGGGCTGCTTCCCAGGGCCAACACCAGAGCCACTCTGGCTGCACTACTCCCCTGGGAGCATTTCACAGGCCTGGCGGTGATACAGTATTCCCCCATTCAGGGATAAACAGGGAACCTCTTCCCCCCTATTTCCTAGGCCTGCAAATTTCAAGTAAGTTTCCTAGGCTTGGGCAATTTCAGGAAAACCTGGGCTCAATCACCTTGCCCCAGTGGAAGAGACAGTATCCATTCATTTAAAGTTACCAAGTTCTGGCCAAATGTAACTACAAAGACCAATAGACTGACTATATATATTTTTAGACAAAAAGCCCAGGCAGGGAGAAAGTTTCCTGACTTGGGTATTACCCTCTGCCAGGAGCTCTGGTGCTTTCTCTGTCTTTTGCTTTGGCTAATAAGTCCTATCTTACCACTGATCCGTGGGTTCATTCATTCTTTAGTTTTTAGCAAAAACTACAGTCAGAGAAACAAAAGAGTGTGGAGGTGTTATAGACTGGGATTGTGTTGATCATAACTTGTCAACTCAGTCTGATGGAAACCAATTGGTAGACTATTACGCAGAAAATAGGCATAATTTGACTGACATTTTAACAGAAAAATTCCTGACATATTGAAAATAGATTATTTGTTTTGTTCTTTCTTTTTCAGTAGCAGACTTGGGAGAAGGTGGGAAGGTCACTTGGGAGATCACTGCCATAATCCAGATGAAAGACAGTGATGGCACAGGTCAAAGTTGTAGTCCTTAACAGTTGAAAACAGAGTTATCATTTACAGATACAAACAAAAAGAATCTATAAGATCATGATGCATATTTGGAACAGTGGTAGTAGAATCCTTAGGAACTCACTGTCAAATATAATCAATTAGATATGCATGTTAGAATTTCAGGCAAAGATGCCAAGAATACAGTTATATGATATGAGGCCGGATGGCAGTGGAAAGATTGATTATCAGCATAAAATTTGTAGGAATTACTGTATAAATGATACTGAACGGTCTTCAAGAGAATTATCACAGACAGTTAAACAAAAGGAGATTGAATACAGTAATGCATCACCTATGATTGTGATATGCTCTGTGAAATGTGCCCTTAGGTTACTGTGTTATTGTGCAAACATCATAGAGTATACACACATAAACCTAGATGATATAGCCTACTACAAAGCTAGCAGCCACATGCAAATTATGTGAGGATTTTTTGCTTATCTGTGGTGGCATAAATCATGAAAATTATGCACAGACCTTTTTTTGTTGTTGTTCATCAAGTTATGTTAATGTTTATATATTTAATATTCAACCCCAGACTATTCTTCTTTCAACTGTCACAAAGAAGCCAAAAGGTTGGACACCCCTAAAGCAGTTACTCTGAGGCTACAATCTTGTACAGCAGGTTACTACTGAATGCTGCAGATAATTGTAACACAACAGTAAGGATTTGTGCATGTAAATTTAAGGCTAATCTAAACACGGGAAAGTAATATCTTATGGTAAGATGTTAGGATGCCTACCATGTCACTAGGTGATAGGAATTTTTCACCTTCATTATAATCCTGTTTGACCACCATCATAGTTTCAGTCCATTGATTACCAAAATGTCATAAGGCACATGACTGTACTAATTTTCAGTAAGCACAAAAGATGGGATTGTGAGATGTGGAGAAACCAGTTAAAATAACTAAAATTACCCCCTTGAGAAAGGAGAAAAATTAGGAGAGTATGATGCCCTCAGAATCACAAATATGTCAAATGATGACAGTAAATCGAGTAAAATAGGACTGAGAACTAACCATGGAATTCTGGTATTAGAGGTCATTGGTGACCTTGAAAAGAACCATCTTAGTTGAGTAGCAGTGGCAGTGAAAACTTGCTGGCCGGAGTTCATGAGAGAACAGGAGAAGAAAACACAGGGGAAAAGTGGGAATAGAAAGGAAGATCAACTGAGCGTACTTGAACAACGTGAGGTTAGAAGGGCTTTATTCTTTACATGTGAGAAACAAGAGGATATCTATATACTTACAGGAAAGTTTCAGAAAAAAGGAAACAATTGAGAATTAGAGGAAAATTGCTAGAGCAAAGACTAGAAGACAGAGGATAAGGTCTAGTTTACAGATGGGAGGGTGAAAGCTAAGAGGAATAAAACTAAAAATATGAAGTCAGATCAAGGTGCAGTATTAGAATTTTAGTAAGACATTGGAAAAAGTCTCTTCTGATTTCCTCCATCTTCTCATTGGAATCAGGTCATTAGCTGCGAGTGAGGGTATAGTGAAAAGGGTGAAAATTCAAAGAAAAGAAATGAAGTCCTCATTGGATACTTAAGAATATAAATGGGAAAAACCAGATGTAATATGATTGTCAGGCAATATGAAAACGTATACTTGAGTTTTATAGTAAGAAGTTTTAGTTGAGTGCAGGCTGTGAGTGTATGTGTATAAGTGTGTGTGTTCCAGCCATGTGTGGTGTGCGAATGTATATGTAGAATAAAAAAAGGGAGTTTTTTTTTTTGTTTGTTTTGTTTTGTTTTTTTTTTTTTTTAATCAGCATGATGAAATCTAAGAGAGTCAAAAAGTTTAGATTTTTAAGCTGGATAAAAGAGAAGCATGATATTCTGGGCTGTGGGACAGTGAAACATGTTAAGATTAATGGACTAGAGAAAGCTATGTTTATGTTTTACCCGTTACATGTGAATATTACTTTAATTGGAAAAGGAGCCTTTGAAGATATAATCAAGTTACAATGAGATTGTCCTGGATTAGGGCAGGCGATAAGTCAAAGACTGGTGTCCTTGTAAGAAAAGGAAAATTGGACACAGACAGAAAAAAGACAGCTATGCGAAGACAACCCAAAGAAAGCCAAGGAGCTGACAAACACCAAAAAATAGAAGAGGCAAGAAAGGATTCTTCCCTGGACCTTTTGTGGGAAACCATGGTCCTACTGAATCTTGATTTTGGACTGTGAGAGAATACAATTTCGTTATTTTTTTTTTTTTTTGTTTTTTTTTTTTTTTTTTTTAATCAGCATGATGAAATCTAAGAGAGTCAAAAAGTTTAGATTTTTAAGCTGGATAAAAGAG
>CAUYPK010072113.1:0-15593 GCA_963574355.1 Loris lydekkerianus | reverse complement strand
TAACCTAAGACACTGCTGTATTCCTTGATCACTTCTAAGAGTTTTGTAGTAGAATCCCCGGTGTTTTCCAGATATACAGTCATATCATCTGTGAAGAGCAAAAGTTTGATCTCTTCTGAACCTATATGGATACCCTTGATCATCTTTTCTTCCCTAATTGTGGTGGCTAAAACTTCTATTACAATGTTAAAGAGCAGTGGAGACAATGGCAACCTTTTCTTGTTCCTGACATGAGTGGAAATGATTTCAATTCAACTCCATTCAATACGATATTGGCTATGGGTTTGCTGTAGATGGCCTTTATCATTTTGAGAAATGTCCCTTCTCTACCAATTTTCTTAAGTGTTCTGATCACGAAGGAATGCTGGATATTATGAAAAGTTTTTCTGCATCAATTGAGAGAATCATATGGTCTTTGTTTTTTATTTTGTTTGTGTGCTGAATTATACTTATAGATTTACGTATATGGAACCAGCCTTGAGACCCTGAAATAAAACCGACTTGGTCATGATGTATTGTTTGTTTGATGTGTTGCTGGATTCTGTTTGTTAGGATCTTTTTGAATATTTTTGCATCAATATTCATTAATGATATTGGTCTTTAATTTTCTTTTCTTGTTGGGTCTTTTCCTGGTTTAGGTATCAGGGTGATGTTTGCTTCATAGAACGAGTTGGGTAGTCTTCCTTCTTTTTCTACGTTTTGATACAGGTTGAGCAATATAGGTACTAGTTCCTCTTTTAAGGTTTGGCAGAATTCTGTCGTGAAGCCATGTGGTCCCGGGCTTTTCTTTTTAGGGAGATAGTATATGGTTGATGCTATTTCAGAACTTGATATTGGCCTGTTCAACATTTCCACTTGAGCCTGGCTAAGTCTTGGAAGGTGACATGCTTCCAAGTATTGGTTGATTTCCTTCAGATTTTCATATTTCTGGGAATAAACTTTCTTGTAATATTCATTAAGGATTTTTTGAATTTCTGAGGAGACTTATTTCATCTGTGTCATTTCTGATTGATGAGATTATAGATTTTACTCTTTTTTTTCCTGTTTAGTTTAGCCAAGGGCTTATCTATTTTATTGACCTTTTCAAGAAACCAACTTTTTGATTTATGGATCTGTTGTATAATTCTTTTGTCTTCAATTTCATTTAATTCTGCTCTAATTTTGGTTATTTCTTTTCTTCTACTGGATTTAGGGTTGCAATGTTCTTCCCTTTCTGGTTGTTTGAGATGTCTCATTAAGTTGTTAACTTCCTCTCTTTCCATTCTCTTGAGGATGGCTTGCAGTGCTATAAATTTTCCTCTTAGGACTGCCTTTGCTGTATCCCAGATGTTCTGATAATTCGTGTCTTCATTGTCATTTTGTTCCAAAAATTTGTCAATTTCCTTCTTAATCTCATGTCTGACTCAGCTATCATTCAGGATAAGGTTATTTATCTTCCATGTTTTTGTATGAGTATGCTGAATCCTGTTGTTATTGAGTTCAACTTTTATTCCATGGTGGTCTGAGAAGATGCAAGGAATAATTTCTATTCCTTTAAATTTACTGAGGTTAGACTTGTGACCTAAGATGTGATTGATTTTGGAGTATGTTCTGTGGGCTGATGAGCAGTATGTGTATTCAGTTCTGTTGGAATGAAATGTTCTGTAGATTTCTACTAAATTCAAATGTTAAATCTACAATTTCCTTGCTCAGCTTCTTATTGGAGGTTTTATCCAACACTGCCAAAGGAGTGTTGAAATCTCTGACTATTATGCAGCTGGAGGAAATCAAGATGCTCATGTCTGTTAGAGTTTCTCTTATAAATTGAGGTGCATTATGGTTGGGTGCATAAATACTAGTAATTGAAATCTCATCAGTGAGTATTACCCTTAAGAAATATGAAGTGACCATTCTTGTCCTTTCTTACTTTTGTTGGTTTAAAGCCTATTGTTTCTGCAAATAGAATTGCAACACCTGCTTTTTTCTGATTACCATTTGCCTGAAATATGGACGACCATCCTTTCACCCCAAGTCTATATTTGACTTTTAAGGTAAGATGTGACTTTTGTATGCAGCAAATATCTTGCTGAGTTTTTGTATCCAGTCAGCTAACCTGTCCCTCTTTAGAGGACAGTTTAAACCATTCACATTAATGGAGAATATTGATACGTCTGGTAAAATTTTGGGTTTCAAGATTTTTGAAAGTCCAGTGGATGTTTATAATCCTTTCAGTACTTTGTAACTTGGAGTTTGATCTCAAGTTTCTGAGTGAGTTTACTTTTGTGGTATAGGATTGGGTTGTTCATTATGGAGGATAGGTCTGAGAATATCCTGATGAACTGGTTTGGTTATGGCAAATTTCTTCAACTTATGAATGTCACCAAAGTATTTAATTTCCCCTACCATAAATTAAACTCAGTTTAGCTGGATACAGGATCCAGGGTTGAAATTTATTTTGCTTTAGGAGATTAAAAGTCGATGACCACCCTCTTCTGGCTTAAAAATTTTCAGCAGAGAAATCTGCAGTCATTCTAATATTCTTCCCTTTGTAGGTAATGGATTTCTTACATCTGGCTGCTTTCTGAATTTTCTCCTTCATATTAACTTTAGTGAAGTTAATTATGATATGCCTGGGGGATTTCTTATTCAGATTGATTCATGCTGGGGTTCTGAAGCTGTCTGCTATCTGAATTTCATAATCTCTTGGCATGTCTGGAAAATTCTCTTTCATAATTTCATGGAGAAGGGCCTCTGTGCCTTCCCAGGCCACTTTATCATTTTCAGGCATTCCAATGAGGCAGATATTACACTTCTTTGAAGTATCCCGGAGCTATCTGAGAGAATGATCCGTTTTTGCTCTCCATTTCTCTTCCTCTTTGAGATTTTGGGAGCATTCAAGGGCTTTGTCTTCAGTGTCAGAAATCCTTTCCTCTGCTTGCTCCACTCTGTTAGTGAGGGGTTCTACTATATTTTTCAGATCTTTGAGCAATGCAAATTCTTGTTTTAGTGCATCAAAATCTTTGGTGGTTTTGTCTTTAAATTTGTTAAATTCTTGAGATAACTTTTGAATTTCTACTCAAATTTCTAATTCCAAATTTTCCTCCATTCTATTAATCTTGTTTGCAATCCAAATTCTGAATTCAATTTCTGTCATCTCAGCCAGCTGTTTATGAATGGGATCTTCAGTTAAATCTGCCATATCTTTCATTGAGGGGTTGATCTATTCTGGTTATTCATGTTACCAGAATTTTTCTGCTGATTCTGCCCCATGATTGTTTTACACTGTTTGATTTTTCCCCTGGAGCTTTGTAGAGGACATGTAGTGTACAATGGCCTGAGAAACTGGTTGGCTATTTGGTGTGCTGGGGCTAAGTGGTTCTGTCTTGTTTTCTGCTGGTCTCTGTTCTACCCTTGTGAAACAGCTACTCAGGCTTGAAGTCTCAGCTATGGAGAAATACCAACAATTAAGTCACCCCTCCCTTTCCACAGAACAAGTTGAAAAGGAAAATCAAACCATCCTACAACCACACACCAAGGGCACCACCTAATGAATCCTCGGGCGATTGGCTCAGTTCAAAAGGTCCAATTCAATGTTCTCAGTCTGCACCTGTCTCTGGTGGGAGAGTTTAAAAGGTCTCTTGCAACTGGATCACAGTGGTCTGGTGACTTCTCTGTTATGGCTTGCTCCAGTGCTCCGTGGAGTCAGGAGGACACACTTAGCAAATATATCAGTCTGGGAAGTTTGATGCCTCCTTCCCCACCTTGCACCTCTGTCACACCCAGTCACTGATAGCCCCACAGGGCTGTGACTTAGTTGCCTCTAGTGAACTGATACTCCAGGGGGTTGCACTTGCCTGAATCACAAGGAAATCTATTTCTGCTCAGCCAGGCCACTGTGCTCTGTCTTTATACAGCAGGGGGAGGTGAAACTTGACAACCTTGGGTGCTGGATGTAGGCTTGGGGGTGTTCACTCAGTTCTGTCCCTGCCCCTGATTGATGTTACTGACAGAGCACAACAGAACAACTTTGCGGGAATTTGTTTCTGTCCCTGCTAAATTCCCCTGCAGAAGAGAAGGTGTTTTGAGTTCCCAGAGTCTGCACCTCAAGACCTGTCTTTGCTCCTGCAGGTTTGTATTCGGTTAGCTGTCAGTTCCAGCCTCCTGCCTTTCTTTGTGTATAGGCTGATGATCCCCTGAGGGCCAGTTGTGTCTTAGGCTGAGTAAAGCAGTCCTCTGGGTCAGCCCTGTCCTGGGAACTTCCTGATTCTGGGCATGCATTTCTAGTCCCTGTGCTCCACCCAGGCCGGTACTGCCTTGGGCAAGCCCTTTACTCAAAGGGCCTGCATTTCCATCCCAGATCTGTTCCACAGTGGTTGCCACACCTGAGAAGATGCCTGGCCTCCTCTGGTTGCCCAAGGAGACAGGGGGTGTGGCCTCAGAATATCTGGGAGTGAGTCATATTGTTTCCAAAAACAGCTGCTGCTCTGCACCTCCAGGCACCGCCACTCTGGTGTGGTTCTCTCTCAGCCGACCATTCTCTCCTCCCTCCTGTGCCACAGACTCAGCACTGACCAGCTGCAGTCTAGGCCCCTATCCACACCTCTTGAGAAATCACCCAAGAATCTGGACTCCTGGGGGATAGGCCTTCAGACCTCAGAGTGAGAGTGTATGGGATTGCTGGGAGCTCAGAATTGCAGGTAGAGAATATATACAGTTTTATACAGTTTTATGCTTGAGAGGAGAATGCCATGGCAGCGTAGAAGGGGAGGTAGGTCCAGTTTTTAGAGAGTCTCTCCTGTGGAGTGTAGCGGGAGGACCTTTGAACTCTGTTTGTGGGGCATTCCGAGCCGTTCTCGTGGGGGAGGGGACTCCTGTCTGCTTAGTGATGGATTTTGTACGTTTTGTTTGTATCCTTTGGGTCGCAGTTCACCTTAGCAGGGTTGATGTGTGTTCTTCAACCTTCTGTCTTGGTGCAGCTCTAATCCACCAGGTTGTTTGCTAAATTTCTGTCCTTTAACTCTCTTTCTGGATGGGAGCCTCTGTGGAAAGCTGGCTTCAGTCAGCCATGTTGTCTCCTCCCTCAGTCAAGAATTAACTTTTCAGTTCAAAATGTTGTGCTAGATCAGCACTGGAGTGTGCTGATTATTATTTAAAATAAGCTTTATTGTGATCTTTATTGTTAACCATTAAGTATAAAACTGCAATTTAGAATAGGAAGAGCACAACTGTCTTGGATGGGCTACTGTCCCTGTTTTCGAGAATCCTCACCTTCTCATAAGTGAAATTAAGTGGAACCATCTCAGTCTCTGTATATGGGCTGATAATGACAAGTGACCAGTGACATAACCAATATTATAATGAAGACATAAACGATTTACAACACTTTGAAAGATGTCCAGTTAATCTCTTCTCATTCCTTGGCTCAAACAAACCTTGATATGCTTTCTATCACTATAGAATAGTTTTGCCTATTCTAAAATTCCTTGTAAGTGGAAAACATGTATTACTTTGTCTAGCTGTTTTTAGTCAGCATTATTTTTTTTGATATTAACTCATGTTTGTACCTCTTTTCTGGGCAATATTTTATTCCATGGTCAGACCATAATTTATCTTTAATGTTTTAGTGTGTTATCAGTGGAAAGTGAAACTATAATATTTCTCCTCATTGTCATATGTTCATTCTGCATGCTTCTTGATTTGATTAAATCCCCCATTTCTTGGCTTCTTTGTGATAATTATTCTTTCATTTCTTCCTTTTTTAGTTAACATGGTGAGTTATATTGTAGATTTCTTATTGTTAAACCAACTTTGCATTCTTTTTTTTTAATTTTTATTTTTGCATATACATGTGGTAATTAGGTTTCCATTTTTATGCCTTCACAAAATTAAAAAGACTGAAAATTTAATAACAATAACAATGTTTAAGATGAGGACAAGAAACAAAACCCTTGTAAATAAGGAACGAACATAAATACATTCAGAAAAGTAATCAGACAATTGCTACATCAAAATATTACCCAATAATAATAATAATAATAATAATAATGTGACAAAAGTCACATTCACATTGTCAAATAAGAGTGTGTCTATTATAGAATGCTTTGATTCTGAGATTAAGTATGGAGTCATCCATTAACTTATTTTTTTTTAAGTATCAAAAATAGACAACTAATATTTATAAATAAAAGTAAAGAATAATTTCAAAAAACAGATCATGCAAAATCCTATAGACAATAGAAAAAGAAGAAATTCTTCAAAATAATTTTACTTGATCTGGGTACACCTGATATTAAGATTGGAGAAAATATATTATTATAAAGGAGAAATTACAAACATATGTCACTTATAAATGAGGATGCAATACCCTAAAAAACATATTAACAAGTTGAGTTAAAAATTAATGTTTAAGTAATATACTTTCATCAAAATTAAAACCAATTTATTTGAAAATTAGTCAGTATTTTCTTTTCTTTTTTTTGTTTTTGTTTTTTCTTTTCCTCTCCCTAACCCCTTCCCTCCTTTTCTGTCTGCTTTCTATTTCCCCCATGCCCCACCATGTCATTAATTGTCATTAATTGTCTTCATATCAAAATTGAGTGCATAGGATTTATACTTCTCCATTCCTGCGATGCTTCACTAGGAATAATGTGTTCCACCTCCATCCAAGTTAGTACAAATACTGCAAAATTTCCATTTTTTTATGGCTGAATAATATTCCATGGTATACATATACCACAGCTTACCCATATATTCCTGGGTTAAAGGACATTTAGGTTGTTTCCATGTTTTGGCAATTGTAAATTGGGCTGTGATAAACAGCCTAGTACAAGTGTGTTCATAATAAAAGTTTTTTTTTTTTCCTCCTGGATAGATGCCCAGTAATGGGATTGCAGGATCAAACAGGAGGTCTAAATTGAGTTCTTTGAGGTTTCTCCATACTTCCTTCCAAAAAGGTTGTATAATTTGCAGTCCCACCAGCAGTGTAAAAGTGATCCTTTTTCTCCACATCCACGCCAGCATCTGTAGTTTTAGATTTTGTGATATAGGCCATTCTTGTGTGGGTTAGTTGATATCTCTGGGTAGTTTTAATTTGCATTTCTCTAATAATTAGGAATGATGAACATTTTTCATATTATTGCTAGCCAATTGTCTGTCATCTTTGGAGAAGATTCTATTCATCTCTCTTCCCCATTGATGCATGAGATTATTGGTTTTTTTCTTGTGAATTAATTGAAGTTCTGTATAGATCCTGGTTATTAAGTGTTTGTCTGATTAAAAATATGAAAATATTCTTTCCTATTGGTTAGAATGTCTATTTGCTTTGGTTGTTGTCTCCTTGGCTGTACAGAAGCTTTGCAGTTTAATTAAATTCCATTTTTTTTTTATTGCTGTTGTTGCTATTGACATGGCAGTCTTCTAGATGGCTAGCCCAGATGGCTTCACACCAGAATTTTATCAAACCTTCAACGAAGAGCTTATTCCTTTATTGCAGAAGTTATTCCCAAAGATTGAGAAGGAATGAATCTTCCCCAACATGTTCTATGAAGCAAGTATCACCCTGATACCAAAACCAGGAAAAGACCCAACTAAAATGGATAATTTCAGACCAATTTCACTATTTAACATAGATGCAAAAATTCTCAACAAAATCTTAGCCAATAGATTACAGCTTATCATCAAAAAAGTCTTATCTCATGTTCAAGTAAATTTCTTCCCAGGGATAGTTCAATATACACAAGTCTATAAACGTTATTCACCTTATCAACACAAGTAAAACCAAAAACTATATGATCCTCTAAATAGGTGCAGAAAAATCATTCGTTAAAATCCAGCATCCTTTTCTAATTAGAACACTGAGGAGTATAGGCATAGGTGGCACATTTCTGAAACTGATCGAAACTATCTATGACAAAGCCACAGCTAATATTTTACTGAATGGAGTAAAACTGAAAGCTTTTCCTCTTAGAACTGGAACCAGACAAGGTTGTCCTCTGTTACCATTACCATTCAACATAGTTCTGGAAGTTCTAGCCAATACAATTAGACAAGACAAGAAAATAAACGACATCCAAATTGGAGCAGAGGAGGTTAAACTCTCCCTCTTTGCTGATGATATGATCTTATACTTAGAGAACTCTAAAGACTCAACCAGAAGACTCATGGAAGTTATTAAAAGATACAGTAATGTTTCAGGATATGAAACCAATGTCTACAAGTCTGTTGCTTTTGTATATGCCAACAACAGCTAAGGTGACATGTTAATTAAAGACAAAACTCACTTCACCATAGCCCCAAAGAAAATGAAATACTTAGGAATATACCTAACAAAAGAGATGAAGGACCTCTATAAAGAAAATTATATAACCTCAAGAAAGGAAATAGCAAAGGACTTTAACAAATGGAAGAACATACCATGCTCATGGCTGGGAAGAATCAACATTGTTCAAATGTCTATACTTCCCAGAGCCATTTACCTTTTCAATGCCATCCCTATTAAAATACCAACATCCTATTTTCAAGATTTGCAAAAAATGATTCTGCATTTTGTATGGAACCAGAAAAAACCCCAGATAGCTAAGGCAGTTCTTAGTAATAAAAACAAAGCCAGGGATATCACCATACCTGAATTTAGGCTGTATTACATGGCCATACTTGTCAAGACAGCATGGTACTGGTACAAAAATAGAGATACAGACATTTGGAATCAAATAGACAACCAGAAAATGAAACCAACAACTTACAGCCACCTAATCTTCAATAAATGAAACAAGAGCATCCATTGAGGGAAAGATTCCCTATTCAATAAATGGTGCTGGAAGAATTGGAAAACCACACGTAAAAGACTGAAACTGGACCCATACCTTTCTCCACTCACAAATATTGATTCAAGATGGATAAAGGACTTAAAGGTAAGGCATGAAACAATAAAAATCTTCAAAGAAGGAATAGGAAAAACACTGAAAGATATCAGCCTGGGGAAAGATTTTATGAGGAAGACTGCCATGGCAACGCCAACTTTGCATTCTTGAGATAAATACTCCTTCCTTCCTTCCTTCCTTCTTTCCTTCCTCTCTCTGTCTCGCTCATCTCTCTCTCTCTCTTTCTTTCCTTTTTCCATTCTCATGATACTTTATTAAGAAGAATGTGCTTCAGCTCCACCAGGTTAATACAAAAGATGTAACGTCTCCATCTTTTTTTATGGCTGAAACTCAAACTTCTTTCTAAAATTATTAAACCATCCTTTGCTGACATTAAATCCCCAGCTTTAAATCCTTCACAGTTCTTACACCTTAAGTTGTCATATAATGGCTTTGTTCTTTCTCAAGTCATATATTTTTTTTCTTTATTGTTGGGGATTCATTGAGGGTACAAGATGTGTCACACACTGACACCCCACCCCTCCCTCCTTCCTTCTCTCTTCTATTCCCTTCCCCCACCTCCTCCCTCCTCTCTCTCTCTGCTCTACCCTTTCCCCAGCCCAACTGTGTTATTAATTGTCGTCAAATCTTGATTTCTTGATTGAATACATAGGATTCATGCTTGTCTATTCTTGTGATGCTTTACTAAGAATAATGTGTTCCACTTCCATCCAGGTTAATACAAATGTTATAAAGTCTCCACTTTTTAAATGGCTGAATAGGATTCCATGGTATACATGTACCACAACTTGTTAATTCATTCCTGGGTTGGGGGGCATTTAGGCTGTTTCCAAATTTTGGTGATTGTAAATTGAGTTGATATAAACAGTTTAGTGCAAATGTCCTTATGATAAAGGTTTTTTTTTTTTTTTTTTTTTTTTTCCCTTTTTTTCTGGATAGATGCCCAATAATGAGATTGCAGGATCAAATGGGAGGTCTAGGTTGAGTTCTTTGAGGTTTCTTCGTACTTTCTTCCAAAAAGGCTGCATTAGTTTACAGTCCCACCAGCAATGTAAAAGTGTTCCTTTCTCTCCGCATCCGTGCCAGCATCTGCAGTTTTGAGATTTTGTGATGTGGGCCATTCTCACTGGGTTTAGATGATACCTCAGGGTGGTTTTTATTTGCATTTCTCTAATAATTAAGGATGATGAACTTTTTTTTATGTGTTTGCTAGCCATTTGTCTGTCTTCTTGAGAGAAGTTTCTGTTCATCTCTCTTTCCCATTTATAAATGGGATTATTGGCTTTTTTCATGTAGATTAATTTAAGTCCTTTATAAATCCTAGTTATTAAGCTTTTGTCTGATTCAAAATATGCAAATATCCTTTACCAATGTGTAAGTTGCCTATTTCCTTTGGTTGTGGTCTCCTTAGCTGTAGAGAAGCTTTTCAGTTTAATTATGTCCCATTTGTTTATTTTTGTTGTTATTGCAATTGCCATGGCAATCTTCTTCATGAAGTCTTTCTCTAGGCTAATATTTTCCAGTGTTCTTTCTATGTGTTCTTTAAGGATGTTTATTGTTTCATGCCTTAAATTTAAGTCCTTTATCCATTTTGAATCAATTTTTGTGAGTGGAGAGAGGTGCCAGTCCAGTTTCAATTTTTTTGCATGTGGATATCCAGTTCTCCCAGCACCATTTATTGAATAGGGAGTCTTTCTTACATTCTTGTTTGGTTTTTCAAAGATTAAGTGGTTGTAAGTTGTTGGTTTCATTTCCTGGTTTTCTATTTGATTCCAAATGTCTATGTCTCTATTTTGTGTCAGTACCATGCTGTCTTGACCACTATGGCCTTGTAGTACAGCCTAAAATCTGGTATACTGATGCCCCTTGCTTTATTTTTATTACTAAGAATTGCTTTAGCTATATGGTTTTGTTTCTGGTTCCATACAGAACGCAGAATCCTTTTTTCCAAGTCTTGAAAGTATAATGTTGGTACTTTAATAGGGATGACATTGAATTGGAAAATTGCTTTGGGAAGTGGAGACAACTTAACAATGTTGATTTTTCCCAGCCATGAGCATGGTGTGTTCTTCAATTTGTTAATGTCCTCTGCTATTTCTTTTCTTAGGGTTTCATAATTTTCTTTATTGAGGTCCTTTACCTCTTTTGTTAGGTATATTCCTAGGTATTTCATTTTCTTTGCAACTATGGTGAAGGTAGTTGTGTCCTTAGAGATAAATACACCTTTATCATGCTGTTTTATCTTTTTTTTTTTTTTTTCCATTGCTGGATTTAGTTTGCTAGCATTTTACCTATATTCTTTGCATTTATTTTCTAGTTAATATTGGCCAGTGATTTTATGTTCTCATAATCTTGTTGGCCTGGTTTTTGTAGTATCAAGACCATACTATTGGCTCATAAAATAAGTTTGTGAGTGATTCGTCTTTTTTCTTCCTTGAGATAATATTCTGTATGATTGGATTTTTCTCTTTCTTATGTGTTAAGAGAAACTTCTATATTCATTTTCTTTTGCTGTGTTAAATACCAAAAATTTAGCAACTTAAAATAGCACCCATTTATTATTACAAAGTTCTGTGGGTTTGTAGTAAGGTAGACAGAGTAATTTCTCCTTGTTGAGTCTTGCAAGACCTGAGAGGTCAAGGACCGAAAATAAAATGTTATTCCGAAAAGAAGTCCAGGTTCTGTGTGGATAATGTGGCCTTTATTTCCACTCAGGTGCAAGCAAGCAAGCTGAGTCAAAGAAAGGAGTCAGCACGTGGTTAAGGTGGATGGGAATTTAAACTGTCACAGGGGTAGGGATTAGTACATTCACTCTTTCCTGGGTGGGATGGTTCTATTTGGGGAGGTTGTTTCTATTTGAGTGGGTCCTACATTTGACTATCATCCCAGTCTTTTTAGTCTAATGTAAGGAAGTGGGATGATGGGCGGGGTGTCTTTTTGACTGCTTCCTGTAGCTTGGAGGGCAGTGTGGGCTACCTTATGGAAAATGGGAGGGTGAATGGAGTGGTGTTTACAGAATGTTCTTGGGTCTTCAGTCTGAAGTGGTTAATATCCATGTAGGGTGAGGATATTTCTGGTTGTTTTTCGGGTGGCTGCCTGGTCAATAAATCGGAAGATGAGGCAGAGGATTACTGGTCCAAAACTAAGAATGAGAAACATTATAATTCATGGCTCTAAAATAGGAAATAACCAAGGAGGCCAGGAATCAAATAAGGGCCAGGAATTAGATGATTCAAGATCTGTTTGTCTCTGTTTGATTTGTTCATGGAGTTCTTTTACTTTGCCTGTAATTATTCCTGACTGGTTAACAAAGAAGCAACATTTTTCTCCCCCCCCCAAAATACATGTGCCCCACTTTTCTGCTGTAATTAAATCTAAGGTTTGGCGATTTTGGAGTACCCTTGCAGCTAAAGAATTAATTTGGCTCAGCACCTGTAGCACAGTGGTTACAGTGCCAGCCACACACACCGAGGCTGGCGGGTTTGAACATGACCTGGGCCAGCTAAAAAAAAACAATGACAACTGCAACAACAAAAAAACCTGGGCGTTGTGGTGGTCACCTCTAGCAACTTTGGAGGCTGAGGCAAGAAAATCGCTTAAGCTGAAGAGTTGGAGGTTGCTGTGAGCTTTAACGCCATGGCACTCTTACCCAGAGAGACATAGTAAGACTCTGTCCCTAAAGAAAACAAACAACAAAAAAAGAATTTGAGATGGTAGGGTGACTGAAGAGTCTGCTACTTTTCCCATGTCTTCATTTAGTTCTAGGGAGAGTTTGTGGTAAAAGTGGGTTGATGTACTTTGCCTGCAATGCTCATGGCAATTTCAGCCATTATGTCTGCTTTGAGGAGTACAGGGAGAATGATGTCTCTTTTTTGTCTAGAAGTAGGGGGATGTGTCAGGCCCTGAGTTAGGGAGGAGTAATTCACAAAGAAAACTTACGAGGATGAGGAATACTCAGTACAAAGACCAGAATGTTTAGTGTGCAGACACCAATAGATGGAACAACCGCAGAGGAAGAACATTCCCAGCGGGGTATAATAGGGAACAGATAAGGGAAAAGTCAAGTTGAGGGAACAGAGATCAGGTTTCATAAAGCCTACAGAGTTTCCTGTACTGGTAAGATTGAAGCAGGTTAATTTGGGGGAGCCTAGGGTGGAACTGAACAGAACTGTGTTATTTTCTGCCAGAATGGAAGAGTTATGTGTATCAGGTACCAATATGGGATTGAAAAGATTTTGGTATAGGGAAAGGCACATCCAGCATCCTGAAGGGGAGGGGAGAGAGGAAAAGTTCAGGACAGCTGAAAAAGAGGTGTTTAAAAGCTGGAGAATAAGGGAGTGTTACTATATGTCTTCCAGGCTTGTGGTGTGTAATCTTTTATAGGATGGAGTGTTTAGACTGCAGGAGAGTTTTTTAATGATTTGTTTCATTTCTTGCTGACATGCTATGTCCTGGACTCTTCATCCATCTGATAATCTTACATGTGTGAGGTATGTCCAGCACACAGTAGCCCTGGCTTTACCTCCAGGGCATCTAGTGTCCTTAATTTTCCCATTCCAGTATGTCTTTTCTCCATAAGAACATTCAGAAGTTTTGGTAACATCATAGCAGTGTGCTGACATGTAAGTGTAGCTAGTGAAAAAGGGGGGTCTCAGGTAAGAATTGGGAGTAGTGGACATGAGAATTGGGGTTAAAAAGGTATTTATGGATATATTAGAATTGGGTAGGAAGACAATCTGTGCCTTCATTCAGTTGATGTTGATGGGGGGTGGGGAGGGCCAGAATTGACAGGAGGGGTAGGTGGAAGGAAAAGCTGTAGGAAGAGAAAAAATTGGGTTTCCTCTGGGGGAAAGTCTTAGAAGGTGCCTTGTAGCCACAGATCTTTAAAGGTTTCAAAGAGATTGTGCCAGTTTCAAATGTCTGAGAGTCTCCAGGAATCTTGAGAAAAGTCATGGAGAAAAGGGAAGAATCAGGTAGGAATGTTACACATTTACGAGGTAGTGGACTCTTTGGGGGATCCTGGTGAGTTTTAAGGTGGTGGGGGATAGTACTTGTGATTTCCATTAGGGGTCTTCAACCTATTCACCCATTAGTCCCTATTTTCTATACCCTCCCATCTATCATTCCTTCCAACACCTCCCACACTACAGTTTTAAATATTAAAGATGCCTTCTTTACCATCCCCATCCATGAACTCTCCCAACCCCTCTTTGCATTCACTTGGACAGATCCCGATTCTTCCACCAGCCAACAGCTGACCTGGACAGGATTTAGGGACAGCCCTCATTACTTTGGGCAGGCACTTCAGACCAACCTCCAGCAGTTAACTTTACCAGGGAATTCCACAGTTCTTCAGTATGTAGACAACCTCTTTTATGCAGCCCTTCCCCCACTACCTCCCAGCAAGACAACTTCACTTATTGTCCTTCCTCACTACCAAAGGGTACAGAGTGTCCCCCTTCCAAACCCCAATTAACCTCTCCCTCTGTCTGATAGTTCAGCATTCTCTTACAGGCATGAGAAAAACTCATTCCCCCTGACCATGTTCAGGCTATGTCCTCCTTACCTCTTCCCCAAACAAAACATGATCTCTTCTCCTTCTTGGGATTTCTCAGATATTTTAGAGCCTGGATTCCAAATTTTGCAGCCTTGGATAATCCTTTATATATCACTGCTAAGGTTCTCTAACTGACCTCCTATTTAGAACCTGGATTCCAAATTTTGCAGCCTTGGCTAATCCTCTATATATCACTGCTAAGATTCTCTAACTGACCTCCTAGACCTGCACCAGCTTTGGTCAAGTTCCTTCCATTCCCTACAACCTTCTCTGTCCAAGCACTCTCTCTTCATCACCCTGATCCCTGCTACCAATTTTACCTCTCAATGTCAAACACAAAGGATGTGCAATAAGAATACTGAATAGAAACCTCATGATAATCACCTCCCAATAGCATTCCTCTCAAAACAAATAGAATTAACACCCCTAGACTGTCCCCCTTGCCTTCAAGTGGTGGCAGCCACATCCTTCTCCTGGAAGCACAGAAACTTCCCTGTCTTGCCCCCTCATATCTACTAACCCACCATAACATTCTATTCCTTTTAAAACACCAACACTTATCTCCACCAACACTTATCAACACCAACACTTACCTTTAATGTCCATAACTCATTTACTCTAGCTCTTAATCCTCTATAGAAAATCCAGACCTTCACTCTTTCCCTGGCCAGGCATATAACCCCTCAGCTCCATTAGCTGCCCTCCACTTAAATGACCCTCACACTTCCCAAAACTCAATTCATGATTGCTGGCCTTTAATTGCCATAACACTACACCCTTTCCCAACATCTCTCTCTTTACCTTACCTAACCCTTAATCTTCTAAATCTACTTGCTCCATTGCCAGGTCAGGCTTTGCTATTGTGTCTTTTTCCTGCACTATCCATGAAAGAGGTAAAGTCTCCATCTTTCTTTAAGGCTGCATAATATTCCATGGTGTACATATACCACAATTTACTAATCCATTCGTGGATCGATGGACACTTGGGCTTTTTCCGTGACTTAGCTATTATGAATTGGGCTGCAATAAACATTCTAGTACAAATATCTTTGTTATGATGTGATTTTTGGTCTTCTGAGTATATGCCTAGTAGAGGAATTATAGGATTGAATGGCAGATCTATTTTTAGATCTCTAAGTGTTCTCCAAACATCTTTCCAAAAGGAATGTATTAATTTG
>CAUYPK010072109.1:0-15081 GCA_963574355.1 Loris lydekkerianus | reverse complement strand
GACACTTGCTTTTGGAGCCCTGAGCCATCATGTAAAGACTTTGTCTTGAAACTACTATGATTTTTTTTAAAAATTGTTGGGGATTCATTGAGGGCACACAGAACCAGGTTACATTGATTGCTTTTGTTAGATAAGGACTCTCTTATAATTGTCTCCCACCCCCAAAAGGTGTACCACACCCTTTGTGCCCCCACCATCTCCCTCCTTTCCTTTCTCAGCTCTCCCCATCCCCCCCCCATTGTCTACTAGGACCTTAATTGTTCTCATATCAGAATCGAATACATAGGATTCTTGTTTCACAATTCTTGTGATGCTTTACTAAGAATAAGGAGACTGCCATGATTTGAGGAAGACCAAGCCAGCTCATGTGGAGAGACCACATGGAGAGTTCCTGAGACAGAATGAGATTCCTGGCCAGCTCCCAGCTGCTTCAGCACCCCCATCTGACCACAATGTCAGGAGGGATCAAGCCAGAATTGCCCAGCTCATCCCTCCCTGAATTCCTATGCAGATACTATGAAAGATACTAAAATCATCATTGTTGTTTTAAGCTGCTAAAGCTGGAGTAATTTGTTAGCAGCAATATATAACTAGGATAGGTATGTTACAGAAACATCTGGAGATGTACATCTAAAGAGGCTAACAGAAGATGTCCCTTTGGGCTGTGAGTTTCCTGTGACGAAGAAATCATACCTAGAGTCGCTGCCACACAACAATCCCTTTGTGAGAATTTGTAACTGGGTTCAAAGGATGGGGCTAATTTGAGTTTCGGTCTTCAAGGAAGATTGGGTTGTTTGTTCACTTGAGAAATAAGGAAATGGGGGACATTGCATCATGGTCTGCAAGAAGGGCAGACTGTGGAATCTACTTCTTCCTCTTACAAGTGTGCCTCTTTGAACCCCACTTGCCAAGATCAGATGTCCTTCAGATTTAAGGTATTCTTTTAAAATAATATTTGCATTAAGAAGGTGAACATATAAAGACAAAATTTCACTCTTGCTGAAGCTCGTCTTGCGTTGGCCTCCCAAAAGGCAAAGAGCTAGGACTACAGGTGTGAACTAGTATGCCCAACCTGTAGAGTGTTTCTTGAAAGGGGATCTGCTTCACAAGGTTGTGAGAGTATAGTAGGTTGAATGGCGGCCCCCACAATGAATTGTTTGCCTCCTCATCCTTGGAATCTATAGATGTCACCTTATTTGAAAAAAGAATCTTTGTAGATATAACTAAGTTAAAGGTTCTAAGATGAGGAGACTAGTTTGGATTGGGTGAATCCTAAATCCAATGATAAGCATCTTTGTAAGAGACACACAGGGGAGAAGGCAAGGTGTGTGGGGAGGGATGTGACCACAAGCCTAGGAATTCTGGAGCAGTTACCAGATGCTGGAAGAAGGAATAGATTCTCTCCTAAAGCCCCCAGAGGAAATACAGTTCTGCGACTAATCTTAATTTTGGACTTCTAGCCTCTAGAACTGTGAGAGAATAAATATTTACTGCTTTAAGCCACCAAATTTGTGGTATTTATTATGACAGCCTCAGGAAATGAACACAGAGAGTTACATTAAGTAATATATATGAAAATATTGGAGCACATTTTAGGACTCTGATATTGTTGAATCAAAATCTCAAAGTTAGGCTTGGGTCAAAATGGCTGGCAGGCTGGCTGTTGGCTGGATGGTATTCAAAAATGGTATTACCATGCTGCAGGATTCAATAAGCTGGGGTTAATGCGAGATGGTACAATGTATGAGGATGAAGATGTAAAGGAGCCGTAAGAAGGCTTCCTGAGAACCTTTACAGTGACAGGATGTTTCACATTAAGAGAGTACTGGACCTGACGAGGCAGCAGCAGATCTTGCCCAAAGAACAGTGGATAAAATATGAAGAGGATAAATTCTACCTTGAACCATACCTGAAAGAGGTTATTTGGGAAAGAAAAGAGAGAGAAGAATGGGCAAAGAAGCAATCATATAGTTGAACTCCATCATATAGTTGAAATCTACGGATGCAGCTGTCATAAAAGTATTTTTATGAAAATGGTTAGACCTTAAACGTAAAATTTAAGAATTATTTCATCTGCAGATGTATTACTTTAAATAAATGTCTATAATAATAATAAAAAAAAAATCTCAAAGCTAAAAGCAATATGAGTCAAGGCTAAGGGCAAGGCCATGGTGTCTGTTACAGACCCTGCCAGGAAATCACAGAGCTCCACATCCTTCACATCATTAAACAGAGAACAGCCACTATATCCATCATTTGGAGGAACAAATGTTTAACCTGAAACCACATAAGAGAGATCATAACATAAAGTTCCCTCACGTCTATTTTGAAATTTCTTTTTTTTTTTAAATTGAATCATTGCTGTGTACATTGATACAATCATGGGGTACAATGTGCTGGTTTTACATACACTTTGAAACATTTTCATCAAGCCGGTTAACATATCCTTCACAGCATTTTCTTAGTTGTTGTGTTAAGACATTTATATTCTACATTTGGTAGGTTTCACATGTACCCTTGTAAGATGCACTGTATTTTGGTTGTTTTGTTTTTGTACTTGGTAGAGTGCTGTGGCATCATAGCTCACAGCAACCTCAAACTCTTGGTCTGAAGTGATTATCTTGCCTGAGCCTCCCAAGTAGCTGGGACTACAGGTGTCCCCTACAACACCTGGCTATTTTTCAAGACCACATCTCGCTCTGGCTCAGGCTGATCTTGAACCTGTGAGTTCAGGCAGTCCACCTGCCTCTGCCTCCTAGAGTGCTAGGATTACAGGCATGAGCCACCTTGCCTAGATGCACTGTATTTTGAAATTTCTTTTCAATTCTTCATTTCACTGTGAGGTCCAAAGTCATATTAACTTTTAGTTTTCTCATAGGGACTTGTGATTTTATAAGTACAGTACATATAGATCCTATCATGACCCATAGCTGCTTCAGAGATATTTACTTTGGTAGTTACCTATTTTTCTTGTATGACTTGAAATACCATTTGACTTGACGACAGAGGCAACTGTTTTCCTACTCACGGTATTATTATCTGTCAAGACTTAAGGATAAAAGAGGTAGAGTCTCCATCTTTCTTTAAGGCTGCATCCGTTGTGTACAATTTATGGCTTTCATATGAAAGCTGTAATCCAGTTATAACCTAAGAATATGGGGAAAGGGGAGAGGGAGGAGAGGGAGGGGGGAGGATTGGCGTAAGGAGGGTGATTGGTGGGATTACACCTGTGGTGCCTCTTACAAGGGTACATGTGAAACTTGGTAAATGTAGAGTATAAATGTCTTAACACAATAACTAAGAAAATACCAGGAAGGCTATGTTAACCAGTGTGATGAAAATGTGTCAAACGGTCTATAAAATCAGTGTATGGTGCCCCATGATCGCATTAATGAACACAGCTATGATTTAATAAATTAAAAAAAGACTTAAGGATAAAAAAAAAAAAAAAGAAGAAGGTGAACAATAATGGTGTCGAAATGTGATGGGCATTCCCAAAGACTTACCTACGCCCCATGCTAAGTGTGGCCTTCTGTTTCCTCTCATTTGTACATGTGTATTTTGTCAGTTCAAGGCCAGAAACAAACCTTTCCCAAACTGGAAATTGAATAAGATGTGGGGGAAAAGGCCACTGCCTGGATCAGAAACGATGGATTTGGAAACTGGGTATGCCAGAAATTTCCTGGAAAGTTTATTTTTTCTGAGTTTTAAGCCTGACTTCAGACCATTAGAGCTCTTGGATAATGCCAGTTTGTTCAAACATGTGAAGAGCCAGCTGTCCCTAGAAGTGAGGTTATCTCTTGCCAACTGAGTGTTCTGTGGTCTGGCTCACCTATACGCTTGAACACTTAACTTTTAAAGCAAATTATAAGTAAAGGTCAGAGAGATGGTGTGTTGCCCAGATTCAATATGAGCTCATCTAGACCAATGCCTTCTCCAGAGCATGTGTAAACGTGCAGATTTTGCCTCAGGCTGTGTGGAAGACGATTGAGATTGTGCAGTGCTCACACACTCTGGAGTGAAGCTAATGCTGGTCCATTGACCACACTTTGAGGGCCCTGTCTAGAAGGCCTGGCTTGCTCGTTCCAGGGAGGTACCTTCTGGAGGCACCTCCATTGGGCAGTCTTCTCATTGGGTCTCAAACGATTTTACTGAGGTCATGCACAGTGGCTCACTCCTATAATCCCAGTACTCTGGGAGGCCAAGGCAAGTGGATTGCTTGAGCTCAGGAGCTCAAGACCAGTCTGAGCAAGAATGAGACCCTTTCTCTACTAAAAATAGAAAAAACTATTAATAGCTGAGCATGGTGGCAGGTACCTGTAGTCCCAGCTACTCAAGAGGCTGATTGAGGCAGGAGGATCGCTAGGTGCTAGGGTCACACAGATGAGTGAGCCACATCCCTACCTTTGCTTGAGCCCAAGAGTTCGAAGTTGCTGTGAACTACGATGATTCCATGACACTCGTGGATGAAGTGGGACTGTCTCAAAAACTAAACTAAGCTAAACTGTAATAATAAAATAAAATAGTTTTTATTGGTTTCAAGAATCATCTAGTAAAATAAAAACGCCCTTGGGTTAGGGTGGGGTGCAGAGAGGGGTGCCACCTGGATTTGGGCAGCAAATATGTCATTACTATTGTTAAAGGAAAACTCATCCAAACACTGCTGACTTTATCTGAGAGGAGCCCAGGTGATAGGTGCAGGGACCATATGACAGGATCTCGCAGTGAGGTAGAGAGACTGGACTCGAGCCCAACTCCAGCAAAGACACGTGGGTGGGTGGTGGGGGTCAGTGACTAGAGAACTACTGAGGAGAAATATTGAGAATAAGGGGCTTCTAGCTAAACTGACTTAATAGGATTGTTGCTGGAAGCGGGCCAGGGTGGTAAGATACCAACGGTGGGGAGTTTTGCTAGACTGAATTAAGTCTCTTACTCAGACTAGATTCTATAAGGACAAAGGTAGGTTTTAGGCAAGCAGAGGTCTCAGAAGAAGCCAAGTAAAGTTTTGGTCAAAGGAGAGTCTCTGCCACTATTTCAAATAAAAAATGAATAATAGAAACAACTAAATTTATTGAAATTGATCCTTTGCCAGGCCCCATTCTAAGGACTTGATGTGCTGTGTTGACTCACCCAGGCCTTACAATAACCTCATCCGACTTATTATGCCCCACTTACTGGACATGAGGAAAGTGAGGCACAGGGAAGTTAAATTCCCTGCCCAAGGTCACACAGCTGGCGTGGAACAGCACCGACATTTGTTCCCTGAAGTCAGAGCCCCAGGTTCTGAGGAGGACACAGGAGACCTCTGTGCAAGGGTCAGAGGGTCAGATCCTAAAGGGGGCAGAGGAAGCATGTGGGGGGGTCAGCCTTACCAACCCCTTAGTATTCCTGGGACAACATGGCAACACATTTGTCCTAAAGTGATATTTGTCCACATTAAGCCATGTGTCCATGTCTTTACTGAGCACTTATTGAACACACAGCAGCGGGCCAGGCTCTGGGCTAGATGCTAGATGAGTGAGCCACATCCTGGCCTTCAAGGAGTTCAGGGATTCCTGGAAGAGGCTGGGCTGTGTCAGGGCCAGAAGGATAGAAACAAAGGAGACAACCACAGGTTGCTAATCTCACTGCCATTTCCATGGCCACCCCAACCCACCTTTTTCATGGGCTAAAGTTGTGAAACCTCTATCTCCAAGCACTTAACGCTCTCATTTGGTGCCTTGGTGGCCATCCTTTACACGTTCCTGGGTCTCTGTCTTTGCTTATTCTGTCTTCCTTCGAAAGTGTCTCTCAGCCCCTTCCCCCTTATCTACACCCTCCCCTTCCTACCAGGAACAGGCATTTCCTCTTGGAAGGCTGGGAGATCTCCCAGCAGCACCGCCCGTCGCACCCTCCAGGTGCTTCTCATCACACACAGGGCTCAGGGAGGCCGCAGTCATCTAGGTGAGCCACTGTTCCACTTGGTCCGGGATGGGAGGGTGCCTCTGGGGACTGCGTCTCTGTTGCTGCATATAACTCTGGCGGTTTAGATCGACACAAGTATTAGCTCACAGTTCAGAAGTCCCGGCACAGTGTGGCTGTACTGTCTGCTCAGGGTCTCCAAAAGGCTGAAGTTCAGTGTCTACCAGGCTGAGTCCTTTTGTTGCCAAGCCCACTTAGGTTGTAGACAGAATACGACTTCCTGCACTGTAGGGGTGAGGCCCCCATTTCCTTCCCAGCTGTCTGCTAGAGCCCCTGCTCTGCTCCTGGAGGCCATCCACATTCCTGGCCGTGTGACCCTCCATCTTCAAAGTCTCAGAATCCTTCTTCAGACGCACTGTCTCCTCTGTCTCTGACCTCTGGGCCCAGACTTAAACAGCTTCTCTGATAAAGTCAGGCCCATGAAGCTAATCTCCTTGTCTTAATGTCAACTTAATTACATCAGCAAAATCCCTTCAGAAAACACCTAGATTGAAGGTTTGATCAAACAACTGGAGAAGGTATGTGTGCAGCAAAGGCTGGGAACTTGGGGGTGCTGGTGTGGAGGACCTCTTAGAATTCTGCCTTTCCCACATCTGGGGTGCAGAACTTGGGGCGCTCAGGGACAGTCCTTGGCAGACTGGGGTGGACGGTCACCCTGGCAGTGAGTTCAGCAAGGGCCAGGTTGGTTAATTCACCCCTCTTCCCCACTTTGGATCCTACCCACAACTCTGCACATGCTAAGCACTTGTTAAGATGCACTGTGTCTGGGCAACTTGTGTCCACATCCTGCAGTGTCAGGACAAGTAGGGCAGAGTGACCAACAGCATGGGAGCGGTCAGACAAAACTAAGTTCCATTTCTAACTTAACCAGATTTGTGATCTTCACCTCGGCACCTGATCTCTGAGCCTCATAGGTTTTTTTCCTTGTATAAAATCAAGATAAATACAATACCTGCCTAACCTACCTAATAACGTTGCTATGAGGAATGGAAATCCTGTACATGAAGCATTGAACTCAAGGCTTGTGTACCAGGGAAGCCATTATTATTATTATTATTATTATTAAAAGCCAGTTGAGTGTAAGAAACTGGTGTCACCTGTGTGCAGTGAAGGGCCAGCTGGTCATTCATTGTCCCCCAGCACTTTGAAAAGTAAAAGGGCTTTCCTGCAGTGATATCCTGGCCAACCTAGGTAACTGAGCTCTACTCTGAAAATTCCTCCGGTAATTTGGTGCAAGAAACACATCTTCCTTCAATTTAAAACTTTTGGGTGGTATAGTAGTGCAGATGTTAAATATTTTCTGTGTATGACTCCAGAGGGTAGGGGATGGGTCGGTAATTCTGAATCCTTTGAACATCTTAGGGTTTCTCTGGATGAAAGGTGCATGTTGAATGTGGCATTTTATGAAATTAAAAGAAAATAATTTTCTGCTAAAACAGCTGTGGGGTCTCTGCCCAGGAGAGGGATGTCTCGAAGCAGTCTGTATACCTCAGAGTACATAGCCTTTGGGGAAACATCTGGAAACTGCACATCCAACTTCATACATGGCAGATCAAGTATGAAGTTGTTTATTGAGGAATTCCTCAGTTTCAGAGCATTTCATTGCAAAATAGAAGGACTTCTAGGGCATACTTATGTCATGAAAAGCGTACTGATGGGATTTTATTGTTTCAATTAAAATGATTTCTTTTATTTTTTGTTTTTTTTGTTTTGAGACAGTCTCACTTTTTTTTTTTTTTCCAGGTTTTGGCTGGGGCTGGGTTTGAACCCACCACCTCCGGCATATGGGGCCAGCACCCTACTTCATTAAGCCACAGGTGCCACCCAATTAAAATGATTTCAAATTTGAATGGTTCTTTACAAAATAACATATAGACACAAACAAAAGACATCCAAACTTCCCCTTCTCTTCTTCTTTTTCCTAAAGTACACAGCTTTAGCCTTAAAGGGGGATTTACTGCCTTTGTCAGGAATCCAGCAAACCAGGTGGTCACACAATCAGCAAACCAGTAATAATTACAGACATTACAATTTTCTACTTCGCTGCCATAAACAAACACTGAGCAACGGGGCAGAGAAGGCCTGGAACATCAGCAACTTGAATAGAAAAGGAAGACAAACAGAATCGGGTCCCAGGATTTAGATGAGGCCTCAGGCAGCTCTAGAGCTGGAAAGAAATGAAAAAGAAAAAACAGGAGGCTTCTTCCTCCCCTCTCCTTCTCCCTTCAACACAAATGTTCCAGGGAAGGATCCCCTAATGCCTAAGCTTAGAGGAGCTTAGTAAACTGTAACAGGCCCAAACAGGGGCCGTTGTGACCTCCACAATAAATCACTTTGGTAAATGGTAGGGAGATAGACTTCCCTCACTCCCTGGCCCTGTCATCCTTCCTGTGGCTACATAAGGAGTTAAGCTTGAGAAGAAGTTGAAGGGAAAGAAAATATCCTTTCAACTTAGTGTAGTTTTGGAGGTTGTGTTTCTCATCATGATTCTTTTTCTTTTTTTGCAGTTTTTGGCCGGGGCTGGGTTTGAACCCACCACCTCCAGCATATGGGGCCAGTGCCCTACTCTGTTGAGCCACAGGCGCCGCCCTACTTTTTTTGAGACAGAGCTGTCACCCTGGGTAGAGTGCTGTGGCATCACAGCTCACAGCAACTTCCAACTCCTGGGCTCAAGCGATTCTCCTGCCTCTGCCTCCCAAGTAGCTGGGACTACAGGCGCCCGCCACAACACCCAGCTATTTTTCGGTTGCAGTTGTCATTGTTGTTTGGTGGGCCTGGGCTGGATTTGAACCCACCAGGTTAGGTGTAGATGGCTGGCACCTTAGCCGCTTGAGCCACAGGGACAGAGCCAATTGTTATTTTTTGAAATATATCTTAAATCTATGAGCTGTCCTGCCCTTGTTTTCTATATCATTAAAAAGAAAGTTAGGGTGGCGCCTGTGGCTCAGTGAGGAGGGCAGCGGCCCCATATACCAAGGGTGGCGAGCTCGAACTGGCCCCTGCCAAACTGCAACAAAAAAATAGCCAGGCGTTGTGGCGGGCACCTGTAGTTCCAGCTACTCAGGAGGCTGAGGCAAGAGAATCACCTAAGCCCACGAGTTGGAGGTTGCTGTGAGCCGGGTGACGTCATGACACTCTACCAAGGGTGATAAAGTGAGAGTCTGCCTCTACCAAAAAAAAAAAAAAAAAGAAAAAGAAGAAGAAGAAAGTTCTATCCCCAAATGTCTTTGAGGTAATTTATAGTTTTTATTTATTTTATTTTTTTTAGTGATTGTCTCTGGCTGTCCTGAACCAGAAAGGACTTCAGATATCATTTAAGTCCAGCAATTACTTAGCATGGCTGGTTATCAGTGCCAGAATGGAGGCTCCTGGACCTACAGAGTCAGAATCCAGGGCTTGACCCAGAAAATGTGCTTAAATGTTCTCCCTGACCCTGGGTGAACTTGATATATCCTGTTGGTGGATCTATATCTGGGAACTAAAGGGGATCTAAGTCTACTCCTCACTTCCATTAGCTCCAATTTACAGATGTGAAAACTGAGTTCCAGAAAGAGGATGTGAGCTGCCCAAGATTATCCAATAAATTAGTAGCAGGAGTCTCCTGACTCTCAATTCAAGACTTCCCCTGGGGCTCGGTGCCCCATAGCACAGTGGTTACAGCATCAGCCACATACATTGAGGCTGGCAGGTTTGAACCCAGCCTGAGCCAGCTAAACAACAGTGACAACAGTAACAAAAAATAGCCAGGCATTGTGGCAGGCGCCTTATAGTCCCAGCTGCTTGGGAGACTGAGGCAAGAGCATCTCTTAAGCCCATGAGTTTGAGGTTGTTGTGACACCACAGCACTCTACTGAGGGAAACATCGTGAGACTCTGTGTCAAAAACAAAAAAGAAAAAAAAGAAAAGAAAAAAAGACTTCCCCTGGAAAGGTCTCTTTGGCTCACTGAGGAACTGGGACAATTCCCCAGCAGCTGGGTACCATATACTCTTAGGGAAAAGTGGTCACTCTTCAGGGCTACAGATCCTAACCGTGATTCTGATTTTCAGGCTCAGGAATGGCCGTGTAGTATGGTCAATGACAGCACACTTTGGATTTGCAGGGAGGTTACCTTTCCTGGTGACTACAGACATCACTGATATCTCACTTGGAAGAATTCTGTTTCTTACCCAACTGGCTCCATCTAGCTCAGCTTCCTCCAGGTCATATTCTCTTGTCTTATGTGTTTGTCTAAAACAAATATTTTCAACTAAATTTGAGATCTACAGTGGCAATGACAGCATTACCAGTTTTTCTTTCTTTCAAGAAATATAGCAATTACTTTCTTTACCCACTAATCCTTGGACTACTTTTATCCGATGGAACTTACTTACTGAGCACCCATAGAGCAAGCTGTTGCTGTGAGAGGCCCACAGCAAACTCACCTCTGGGCACAGGAAATGCCTCCTGCACCTTCAGCCAGGATGCTTGCTGGAAGCAGTGGTTGAGGGCACCTATATGCCTGGGCTCATGCCTTCATTCTCTTACTAAAAAAAATTTTTATTCAATCTGTTATCACTCTTTACTTTTGCCACTGCAGTATGAACTGGGAGAGGGAGAGGGTGGAAAGAAACAGTTTTCAACTTTAAAATCCACATGAAATAGGTGGGGCCTGGTGGCTGACGCCTGAAATCCTAACACTCTGGGAGGCTGAGGGCTGAGGATCTCTTGAGCTCAGGAGTTTGAAACCAGCCTGAGCAAGAGTGAGCTCCCATCTGTACAAAAACTAAAAAAAAAATTAACAGAGCGTTGTGGTGGCACCTGCAGTCCCAGCTCCTCAGGAGGCTGAAGCAGGAGGATCACTTGAGCCCAGGAGTTAGAGGCTGCAGTGCCCTATGATGATATCACTGCACTGTAGCCTGGGGTGACAGAGTTGAGATGCTGTCTAAATAAATAAATAAATAAATAAAATCACATGAAATCGTTTGTTCAAACTAAATAGTTGAAATAGTTTGTTCAAAGCCCATGACTGCTTCTTCTCCTCCTTGTCTTTTTTCCCTCTTTTTTGCACCCTTCCTCTCCTTTCTTCTTATCTTTCATTGTTGGTGTCCTCTTTTTCCTCCTCCTCATCACCAACATTGTCATCACCATTTCCTACCCCAGAACCTGGCACACAGGAAGAGAAGGAGAAAGGGACAGGAAATTGGTGAATGAATGAACGGAGGGTGAATGTACAGTCGCTGGGGGTCTGGGGTGGAGTAATGCACTGTTTCACCATTTGGACTGCTGACGTAGAGCTCTCTCTCCTGGAATTCCCTTCTGCCACATTCCATTTGGTGTGGGGAAGCTAAGTGAAGGTTACGGTTCATTTGGGAGGAGAGTGAATTTTGTGGTCTCAGGGCCACACTGAAATCCTCTTCTTCCTCTCTCACCACACAATGTCAGGGATTGGTTTTTATTTCTTCATGAAATAGACCTCAGCTGCAGCTTGAGGGGCTGAACACATTGGTAAAAGCTAAAGGAAAACCCACTAACTTCTACCCCAAACCAATTCCTTATCCCACTAACAGTTTTTTTAAGCGGCACAATTTTGTACTCCGGGCATGGCCCCCACACTGAGTACCATATTGTAGACTGAGGTCAAAATGGAAAAAATAAGGCTAGATCCTGTCTTTACTGTAAAGTTTTATTATTTTATGCATCTTGAATGTTCAAATTAACTTTTATTTTTGAAAATATTGCATGAAAAATTACTTCTCCTTTCTTTCTTTCTTTTTTTTTTTTTTTTTTTTAAATTGTTGGGGATTCATTGAGGGTACAAGAAACCGGGTTATACTGACTGCATTTGTTAGGTAAAGTCCCTCTTACAATCGTGTCATACCCATACCAAGGCCCCACCCTCCTCCCTCCTTCCCTCTCTCTGCTCTTCCTTTCCCCACCCTTCCCTCCTTTCTCTCTCTGCTCTCCCCTTCCCCCACCCCCACCATGTCCTTCCCTTTTTTTTTTTTTTAGAGAGTCTCACTCTGTTGCCCTAGGTAGAGTACAGTGGCATCACGGCAGCCTCTAACTCCTGGGCTCAAGTGATCCTCCTGCTTCAGCCTCCCAGTAACTGGGACTATAGGTGCCCACCACCACACTTGGCCAACTTTTCTATTTATAGTAGAAACAGGGTCTCACTCTTGTTCAGGCTGATCTCAAATCTGCCCTCCTCAGCCTCCCAGAGTGCTAGGATTATAGACATGAGCCACTACACCCAGGATAAATTATTTATCTTGATTACTGAGTTTTTTGACACCCCCATAAGTTTGGTACATTGGTTTCAGCTTTACCCGAACCCCTCCCAATACCCCCAGTGCAATCTAGTCAGTGACCAAGTCCTAAATCCTGCTCCTCACACCTGTGACTCTCTAATGACATCTCTCTCTCTCTCATCAGGACTATAGCGACAGCCTCCTAACATGCCTTTCCGCTTCCATGCACATTTGTTCCCTAGCAATCCTTTTCCTTGGTGAGTTTAGGCAATTGTCAGAACAGGCTGCCATATTTGCCTGCCAAATTGGGATTCCCCCCACCCCTGTATTGCCCTCTGCCCCTTCCCCCTTGGGGACATCCTTGGGATTTGGGTGGGGTTGACCTCATCCCAGTTCTAGGGGTGGGCCCAGTAGATGTCAGCTCAGCAGCTGGCTCCAGATGTCCCTGGACAGCTGCAGGAGAGAAGACCTCTTTCCCCCCCACTTTGAGCTGAGCTGTGTGGATGTCAGGCCCAAAAATACTTGTGGGAGTTGACTGCCCTGGGAGAGGCCAGCTGAGGATGGAGGGGACTCACAGAGAGGGGAGCTGAGAGAATAACTGACATCCTAACCCCTCCTGCATCTAGACTTTTCCACTAAGTCAATAAATTGCTACCCAGCTGAAGACTGGGGGTGAGGGGTGGTCCTCACTGAAGTAGCTGCCCGGTATTCTATGGGGAGGCCCTTATTTAACCCGTCCTCTGTTGTTGGGCTTTAAGATAATTTCTGTCGTTGTTGTTCATTTATTTGTTATTGTAAAATACTGCGATAAATATCTCTTACTATTATAGCCTTCATTGCGCATGTAAAATATTTTGTGGGAAAAATAACTAGAAGTGGAATTTCTGAACCGAAAGGTATGAATACTTTTATTTTGATAGAAACTGCCAAATTGAACTCTCAAAAGGACAAACCATCACTAATAGAGTTTGAGAGGGCTCAGGGGTGAAATACTAACCATACTGAACCACGTCTGCCCAACAGTGCAGATGTTAGCTATCAGCCTGAGGTGCTGAAGCAGGGTCCTGGGGGCGCCTCTGCTGGGCCAGGTGTTGTCTTTAATAGCTGCAGGGTGAGAAGTCACGGGTCTCAAGGGAGAGACCAGGGTAGCCGTGTAGGGTTGGGGTCAGTAGCTGTTTCCCAGCTGTCACGGACACACTTAAGTCACCTCTAGCTCTTTCCCTCTTCTTGTACCAATACAAGAATATTGTTCAGAATGCTGTGCCATGTACTCTAGCTTTATAGTAAGCTATGAGCTTTGGTGAAACAAGCTTCTTTTTATTGTTCTTTTTCAATATTTTCTTGGTTATATTTTTCTATTTTCTTGCCCTGATGAAATCTGTGCACAAAGCTCAGCTCTGATTTCTAGATGGCTAGTTTCACCTTCTGCTGGAGAAGGAATGCCTTATCCTTTCGTGAGGTGGATTTTTGATTGGGTCTACCAGCCATTCCTTGCATTATTGTTCTGAATTAATTAGTGAAAATCAAAAATAAAGTAACTCTGTGGAATGAAAAGTCGAAGAGAATGGGGTGCTAGAAGAAAAATGACAGGTGGGAAGAGAAAGCCCTCAGCCTGCTGTTTACAACTGAGAACACTTGGATTTAGAGAGGTGAAGTGACGTGGAAGGCGGCACTGAGCGTGGATGGCAGAGAGGGGACAGGGTTTGGGGCTTCTGACTGTCAACCCAAAGCTGTGGCCCCTTAACCCCCTGCCCCCAGCCACATGACCTGTGCCCTGCAGTGCTTTAAGTGCACAGCCTGTGCTGATTATGGCATGGTTCCTGCCTGCTCACCAAACTAGGAAACAGAACCGAGATGGTGTTTGATGTGTGTCTGAGTCTTCCCTGTTAAGTGTCCTCAGCACTACTCGAGGTGCCATTTTTCTGAAGAACATCTCCCTTCTCCTGCTGCATTTTCTTCGTACAACATATCATCACCTGAGATGTTACTTACTTTTTTATTTACCGTGTGTCACGCCTGCCCCTCCCCCCCACAGGAGCCCCATTAGGGCAGGACTTTGTTTTATTGGTGACTGGTTCCCCACATGCCTAGCACAGGGCCTGGCACCTAGTGCTGCTTGACAAATGTTTGCCGAGGGACTCGATGCAGCAAATGTTTGGGGACACTGTTGTGGGTTTCTTGCCTGCTTCTCCAGGGAGATGAAGTTGGCACTAGTGAACGACATCCCCCTCGGAGGTGCCAGTCTGGCCAGAAATGAGATGGGAAGGCAAACAGAGACTGAGGGCATGGTCTCAGGAGTCTTGGCACCGGGGCACAAGGACCTCAACCAACTGGTCCTAGCGCAGTAATTTTCAACCTGTGTGCCACAGCATGCAGGTGTGCCACAAGAAGATCTTAGATGTGCTGTGAAAACTTTTAGACACCATTAATTAAATTATTTTTGAAAGAAGTTCAATGCACAGTAAGTATATTCTTTTTTTTATATACTTTTCTTTCTTTATTTTTTGAGACAGAGTCTCACTTTGTTGCCCTTGGTAGAGTGCCGTGGCATCATAGCTCACAGCAACCTCCAACTCTTGGGCTTAAATGATTCTCTTGCCTCAGCCTCCCAAGTATCTGGGACTACAGGCCCCTGCCACAACATCCAGCTTTTTTTTTTTTTTTTGTAGTTGTCATTTTTCTTTGGCAGGCTTGGGCTGGATTCGAACCTGCCTATTCCAGTGTATTTGGCTGGTGCCCGAGCTGCTGAGCTACAGGGCATGGAGCCAATCTCCCCCCTTTTGTTCCTCACAAACATTTAAAAGTTTTGGAAACAGAGCAAGTGCGTTATAGAAATAGTAATTTGAATTCTCTATAGCAGTGTTTTTCAACATTTTGTGTCTCACGGCACAC
>CAUYPK010072108.1:0-20861 GCA_963574355.1 Loris lydekkerianus | reverse complement strand
TATGGCTTCCATTCCTCTGGGGCATTCTTCTTCCCCTTCTGGGATTCCTATAACTCGTATGTTGGAACGCTTCATAAAGTCCCATAATTCTGACAGTGGACATTCTGCTTTCTCTCTCTTCTTTTCTGCCTCTTTTACTATCTGGGTTATCTCAAGAACTTTGTCTTCTACTTCTGAAATTCTTTCTTTTGCATGGTCTAACCTGTTGCTGATACTTTCCATTGCATCTTTAAGTTCCCTAATTGACTCTTTCAGTTCCTTCAGCTCTACTATATCCTTTCTATATTCTTCATATCGTTCATCTCTTATTTGATTCTGTTTTTGGATTTCCCTTTGGTTACTTTCCACTTTATTAGCAGTTTCCTTCATTGTTTCCATCATTTCTTTCATTGTTTTCAATCATGTGTATTCTAAATTCCCTGTCATTCTTAACATTTCTTTGTAGGTGGAATCCTCTGCAGTAGCTACCGCATGGTACCTTGGCGGGGTTGTTCTGGACTAGTTCTTCATGTTGCCTGGAGTTTTCTGCTGATTCTTCCTCATGAGTGATTTCTTTTATCTGTTTCCTTGCCCTAATTTTCCTTTCACTTCTCTTGCTCTTTAAGTTCTCATGCCTGTGGAAGTTGCCCCTGCCTGTGGAAGTTGCCCGGCGGGTTTAGACCAATTGAACACACGTGACCACTTTCCCGTTTTCCACTGTTTTAGTCCTCCTCTTGGGGTCTAGAAGTCTCTCGTTGACTCCCTGTATCCTCACGAGGATGATTATAGGCAGATCCCACCAGCCAGAAATGCCCGGAGTCCTATCTCCCCAGATTCATGGTGCCCAGATGCAAGGAAGCTGTTACTTGGCCGTCATCTTGTTCCACCCTGTGATGTCTGTAATTTATTTTTAACCACTTCTGAGGAAGTTTAGGGACCATTTCTCCATGGCTGTGGTTCTCAGCCCCTGCTGCCAATTAATGACTTTTTAATAGCTTAGAAGATGAGTCTATCTTTTCTTTGGTAATGCTGTAGCATCAATGTTACATCAACATTTCAGAGCAAGTTATACATTGAGAGGCCAGCTACTGAGGTGGTTTTGGTGGCATTTTCCCCTTGTGTCTTGCTCTTGATTCACTCCCGTTGTTTTTACCATTGTCTGCTTTCCTTCCCTGCTTTACCGATGACTCTTAATTTCATCTTTTAGTACTATCAGTGACCCTAGAACTAAAAATTTTGTTGACCCCTGATCTAACTGCTCTTTTCCTATAATTTAAGTACATTTTTCTTTAACTGTTTTCTTAAGATAGAAAACAGCTGCTCAGCATGTTTTCTAAAGAGTTTCATAAAACCAGAAAGAGATTAATGGTCTTCCTCCAGATTAGTTCACTTTTGTCATTAAGCCAATTTTTAAAATTTTCTTTTGTGCTACTTTATTTCTAAAAACATAGGAAACAAATAAATCTTTTGTTTACTGTCTATTTGTAGATACACTGCCTTATCTCTTTTTTTTTTACAGGTTCCTCCTGAATTTGATTTCTCTGCTCACAAATATTTTCCTGTTGTGAAACTTGTTTGAAAGAGACTGAAAAGGTGACTGTAAAGGGAAGAGTCTATTTGCAGAACCCACTCTCAGAGGATAAGTGCACCAGTCTGCACCAAACGGGAAATGAAATGGATTTCTTGGATAACATCCCATTATAAGGAACACGTTTTAGTTTGACAGCCTTACATGACGTGAATGAAAACTGCTGTTTTAAAGTGGTTTATTATGTTCCATTGGTGAAACTTATCTTATTTAATGCATTGATGAACGTTACATGGTTTTATTACAGATTTAATCATAAATCACTTTTTATGAATGATTGAGTGAAAATAGTGTTTGTAAAGGTTAATAAATTTCTTGACAAAAAATGCACTGTTGGAGATGAAAAACAATAGCACTTTGTTATGAACTGAAGATGCTTGCTCTTTAACATTTGGGCAGTTCAAAAACAAACTATCCAAACAAACTTTCAAATCATGGGATTTACTAAACACTTGTATGAGATTTTGGCAGACTACATTTAAAAGAGATTTTCATGGAACCTCTGAGAGACTAAATTACATGAGGATCGTGACTTTGTGTGTCATGACATCATGCATTATATATACATATAATGATTCAGAAGTTTATAATACATCCTTTAACTGTTAACTTTTGGCACTTTTAAAAGATTATAGGTTATATTTGCTGGTGACATCATTCAAAGGGTAGGAAGATAGTAATGTAAATAGATTAAATTTTAGGTCTAGGTTTAAATGTGGCATGCTTCTTTTTGTTTACTTCATATTCATTTTAACCCATGAAACATTTTGAAATGGGGAGGTCTGTTCAGTGAATTCTGGCTCTGAAAAACTGAATTAAATCCACCCATACCTATAAGTGTCAGTGCCTGAGGCCCCACACTTCCTTTGCTGCTGCTCCTCTTCCTATCTTCGCTGTGGTGTTTGCCAAGTCCAAGACTCTAGGGCCTTCCCTGTGTCCTCTCAGTAGGCAGTACTGTTGGCAAAATGAGCTATATTGTGGCTTAATTGGCTTTTTTGGCTTGGCCTGAGCCTAGAGACAGTTTTTATTTGGTCTGTGGTAAAAAGTTCTGAACATCAAATATCTTAACTCTGACACCTTTCTTAAAAATGTAATATTTGAACTTTTTTCTAGACATACTTTAAAGCATTTATTTAACTTGCTTCCCACAGTAAGAGAAAGCTGTAAGGTACTGAAGTGGTCTGGTTCTCTTTTCCAAGTGTAGTAATAGTTGTATTATTCAGGAACAGTCATTAAGCATCCTAAAATAGTTTCTGGCTAATAATTTCTGAATGCTTTAAACAAAACCAAAAAAGGCAATGAAATAGGAGAACTAACAAAAGAAAACCAAAGAAAATAAAAGAAGATAAACATTTAGCAAACAACCAGGATGGCCTGAGGCACATTTTAGAAAGCTGAGAAATTACTCTTCCTTCCCAATGGCCAAGATAGTATATATCAATATATATTTTTGCTTTCAGAGGCTTCTTGAAAGCAAAAAAAAAAAAAAAGAATATTAATGTACTAAGGGCCCTAAAAAATGATGGGGTCATTTTCAATTGAGAGGATGCTCTGGCACTTTTTAACTACTATGTCTGATTGGGTCACTTAGTACAGATGAAGGTTCTATAATTAAAGAACACCTTGGTTATTTTTGTGGAGTGGGTCTTCTTCCTAGGAGCAAAGAATGTACCTATAGTGAACCCATTATCAGCTAAAAAAATTTGTTCATAAATACTGACAGAATTGTGTATTTTCCTTTAAGTAGCTTTATTTTTTTGTTTTAAAAAATAGGCTTCTGGCTCGGCGTCTGTGGCTCAAGTGGCTAAGGCGCCAGCCACATACACCTGAGCTGGTGGGTTCAAATCCAGCCCAGGCGGCCAAACAACGATGGCTACAACCAAAAAATAGCCGGTCATTGTGGCGGGCACCTGTAGTTCCAGCTACTTGGGAGGCGGAGGCAGGAGAATCACTTGACCCCAGGAGCTGGAGGTTGCTATGAGCTGTGATGCCATGGCACTACCGAGGGCAACAGCTTGAGGCTATGTCTCAAAAAAAAAGAAAATAGGCTTCTAATTGGAAAAAGCTGCCTTTTTAGAATTTTAAAATCTACCATTCAGGGTACTAAAAAAACAATGGGGGAAATAAGACAGTCTCTCCCCCCCAGAGCTTATAATCATGAATGCTGGAAAACAAATAGGTATTTAAAATTCAATGAGGAAAATGTGGTGTGCTAGGGTAGGAAACCACCTCACACAAAACTTTATGGAAAAAATAAACTCAGTTCACCTGAGAACTAAAGGTCCAGGAGGCATTTGCTAGTATACGGGGTCCTAGACAGGAATTGCTGAGGCCTGAAAATGAGAGGGTGGTACTGTGGCTAAGGTGTACTACAGCAGGAAAAGGGATTAGAGGGATGAGATTGGGAGATAAAAAGAGACCATGTTAAAGAATTTGGACTTAAGACACTGGTGGATACTATTGCTTTTATGAAGGGAAATAATGAAATCAAATAAGATCAACTTGCCCAAGAATGGTTCAAAAGGGAGGCAGAGAAGAGAGATAAAGAAATAGTGGTCTTTATGGAGGTGGTGGCAGAGGGTGCTTTGGTACCCAGGAGAAGGTTATACCTTTTGTTTATACAGGCAATATAGATAACCAGTTTGGGGGATAAAGATTACTTTTGAGTCTAAAGTTTAGACATTGAGATGTCTTTGGGACATCCTGGAGAAGCTGGCAAGAATTATGGCCTGAAGCTAAAAGGTACCATCTGGGTTGGAGAGTGAGGACTAACTGGCTGTAGAGGTATAAATTAAAACCTTGTCTAGAGGTTGCAGTTGCTTTGGGAGCTGGTAGAGTAAGGGCCTGAGAGGTCCCAAAGAACAGTGGGATGGCCCAGTTTTAAGAGTGGGTATGGGATGTGAGGCTCTGAGGTGATGAAACAGACAGCAGGGAAGAGTACCTCAAAATCATGCCATACCACCGTCTGGCAAGTGTCTGTTTCATGGTTTTGTTTGCACAATATTAACTTCTCTGGCTAAGACAACATTACCTTAAGTATTGGTCATAGCACATCCAATTGGGAAAAGTTTAGGAGAGGCAGTTGCTTCCCTTTTCTTTTTGGCTTCTGGACATTAGAAACACAAAAACACCCTCCAGAAGAGGCATATCAGGAAAATAAGAATGGAGTGCTACATATAGCTAAAAGGGCAGCAATAGAAGGACCAAAATGAGCCCACTGGATCTGGCAAGTAAAGGTTGCTGGTGACGATAGGGAGACCTCTTTCTTGAAGAGATGAAGCAAAAGCTGGAAAGCAACTGGGCTTAAAGAATTGATGTCCAGCTTGGCGCCTATAGCACAGTGGTTACAGTGCCAGCCACATACACCAAGGGTGGCAGGTTCGAACCCAGCCTGGGCCAGCTAAACAACGACAGCTGCAATAAAAATAGCCAGGCATTGTGGCGGGCGCCTATAGTCCCAGTTACTTGGGAGGCTGAGGCAAGAGAATCACTTGAGCCCTACAGTTTGAGGTTGCTGTGAGCTGTGATGCCATGGCACTCTACCGAGGGCGACATAATAAGACTGTCTCAACCAAAAAAAAAAAAAAAAAAAAAAGAATTTATGTCCCCACATTCATCCTTGGCCTACTCTATTCTTGGAATCACTGCTATGATCTTACAAGATCATAATGTGCAAATGTAATCACTACACCTCCACCTAAAATCCAGTGTTCTCTAGTTAATAACCTGGTCTTTATCCAGGAACACCCAGCTGGTCCACTTCTGCCTCTTCCATTTCCTTTCTGCCCTCTTCCTTTTGGCTCCTCAAGCTGTAGCCATGTTGCCTCCCTCAAGACTCCCAAGTCTCTTCTGCTGGCCAATTTCTCCTCTTCTAAAAATATCAGTTGAAATGACACATCCCAAGGGAAGCGTCCTCTCTGTCCTGGTTTACACCAAATCCCTTACTCAGCACAGTTGTAATTTACATATAGTCAAACATGCTTAACAATGAGGATACTGAGAAAGGCCTAAGGACTTTGTCCTTGGGCAGTTTCCTAGGATGTGTGGGCATCACAGGGTGTCCTTACACAAACTGAGATAGTATAGCCTCTATATGACTAGGCTAGATGGGATAGCCTACTGCTCTGAGGCTACAAAACCTGTATGGCATGTGATTTTTGTACTGAATACTATAGGAAGCTGTAAAGAAGCTGTAACACAATGGTTACGTATTTGTGTATTTAAAACAGAAATGTATGGTAAAAGTGAGTTTAAAAAAAATTTACAAATGGTATCCCTAGGTAGGCACTTAACCATGAATAGAGCTGCGGGACTGCAAGTTGCTCTGAGTCAGTAAGGAGTGGTGAGTGATGTGCAGGCCTAGGAAATCACTGTGCATGACTATAGATGTTATGAGCACTATACACTTAGGCTAAATAAAATTTATGAAGATATATTTCTTCAGTAATAAATTAACCTTAGCTAACTGTAACTTCATAAACTTTTTAACCTTTTGACTCTTTAGTAACATCTACCTTAAAAAGCACATTGGAAAGCTGTACAAAATAGTTTCTTTATATCCTTATTCTAAAATAGTACAGGTTTTGCCATTCACTGTGGCTCACGCCTACAATTCTAGCACTCTGGAAAACTCAGGCAGGACAATCCCTTGAGCTCAGAAGTTTGAGACCAGCCTGAACAAGAATGAGATGCTATCTCTACTAAAAACAAAAATTAGCTGGGCTTGTGGCAAGCACTTGTAGTCCCTACTGCTTGGGATGCTGAGGCAGGAGGATCCCTTGAACCCAGGAGTCTAGGTTGCTATGAGTCAAGCTGATGCCACAGCACTCTAGACTGGTCTTCTTAGTTTTTAAAAGGTTCCAAAAGGCAAAACTCAGTTTACTGTATATACTTGAGTATAAGCCGAGTTTTTTTGTGCTGAGTTCGGCTTATACTCAAGTATATACGGTATATGATTATGTAGGACCACACCTCTGATCAGTCACAATCATTTACTTGGACTTAAATATTTTACCTAGCACCTGTCACAGTATTAGCCTTTTTGAGGGGTATAAAGTAGCTTAAGCAAGGTATAGTCTGTGCTACTCAACTCAGCATTTTAAAATCTAATTTTAAAAGTATAATTTTATTCTGAGGAGTAAAAATAAAAAGACAAGTGTTTGTCTTCAAATGTTTAGGACTCTGGTTTATAAGTTCATTATCTTAAGTTTGTATATGCCTAGTTTACACAGGTGCACCAACAAGGACAGAAATATTTTAGCGTGTTGTTTGTTTTTTGCAGTTTTTGGAGGGTGCTGGGTTTGAACCCGCCACCTCCAGCATATGGGGCTGGCGCCCTACTCCTTTGAGCCACAGGCGCCACCCTTTAGCGTGTTTTTTAAGTGTAGGGGAAGTTATCTATTTTAAGTACTCTTTCAATATACACATTACCAAAATTTTATTAAACAGTTTTGAAGGGACAGTGTTTAGTAGGCTTTAAGAAAGTGTTACTGTCTTAATTGAGAAATACTACATAAACATACAAATACTTAAATACCCAATTAAGATAAGCTATTTCCCCAACTTTCTAACACTAATGAATACTTTAACAGTCTAAGCTGAGCCAGGCACAGTGGTTCACTCCTGTAATCCTAGCACTGTGGGAGGCCCTGGCAGGTAGATCACCTGAGCTCAGGAGTTCAAGCCGAGCCTGAGCAAGATTCCATCTTTACTAAAAATAAAAAAACTAGCCAGGCCTAGTGGCAGGTGCCTGTAGTCCCAGCTACTCAGGAGACCCAAGGCAAGGGGATCGCATGAGCTCAAGAGTTTGAAGTTGCTGTAAGCTATGATGCCCCTGCCCTAGCACTCTACCCAGGATGACAGAGTGAAACTCTGTCTCAAGAGAAAAAAAAAAGTCTAAGCTAATCTTTTGAAAAAAATTTAATACAACCCAGTTAAAGAAACCTCATTTTAAATTTGTGTATTGTTTCCTAAAATGCATTTCAAAGTTAGAAGTCAATTTCTAAACTATCATTATTTATAATTAATAATCCTTTAGGCCAAACACAAACCAATTCCCTGGACCTTAAAATGATCCCGAATTTGGCTCAGCACCCATAGGACAGTGGTTATAGTGCCAGCCACATACACTAAGGGTGGCAAGTTCAAACCCAGCCCGGGGCCAGCTAAACAATGACAACTGTGGAAAAAAAACAAACAGCTGGGCATTGTCGCGGGCGTTTGTAGCCCCAGCTACTTAGGAGTCTGAGGTAAGAGAATTGCTTAAGCCCAAGAGTTTGAGATTGCTGTGAGCTGTGACACCATGACATTCTACCCAGAGCGACAGCTTAAGACTGACTAAAAAAAAAAAAAAAATCCTGAATTCACAGTTTTCTCCCGTCATTCCAGGTTCTACAATGAATGGATAATCAGTTAATTATAAATTATAGTAGATTACGCTAATTATCATTCTAGTTATTTAATTACCACACACTGACTTAATTGACAGGTAATGACTTATTACTCAAACTGCATCACATAAATTAATTATGTATGGTAATTAGATTACTTATGAAATCTAAATCAGGGTTGCTTAAGGAATCTTCAGATGCAGTATTTGCAGGAAAACAAAGAGCAAATAATTCCATTAGTCATGTCCACATCACTTGAGAGGATGGAGGAAGGTGTAAGTTAGAGTTTATACTAAGAATTTATTTTAACTTTAAATGAAATAGCTACCAATTTCATTTTGGATGAAATCAAAAGACCCAGATCAGATGTTTGATATCTACCAGATGCTGTTACACAGGTTTCTGTTTTGTTGAAACAGCCGTCAGCCCTGTCTCTCCGTTGTTGCCTTGGATCTGTGCCTTGATCCCAAGGGAAGTTAGTGCTGTAAGCATGGCTGCCTGGAGAAAGAACTCAGCGTGCACACATCCTGGCTAAGCACAAATGGCCTTTGCGTGTGAGGAGGACAGCACTGTGTTCATTTTTTTTATTTATAATGACATCCAATCTCCTTTCACAAAATGTTTAAAGCAAACCACCATCTTTAATCCATGATTTGAAAGCTGATTCTTTATCTAATCTTGCAGGGGATGAAGGGAAAACAGTAAGAACAATGAAAGGTGCAAGAGCAGTTTTAAAAACTGAACTAACAGTATTTATTTCTCAGCATCTCTGTACACACTAATTCAACATGAGATAAGTAGAGTGTTAATTGAGAAAGCAAGAGAATTCATATCAACTCAAGACTGGAAAACAAAAGGAGGTTAGCAAAGGACTTAGATAAAACCTTATAGAGATTTTCATACCCTTATTCATTTGCCTTTTCTGGTTAGGAAAATTTAATTTTAAATGAGTAAGAAAAAGGGTATAATACGTGAAGAACATTCAGGTTGGAGATGACAACATGAATGTAAACAAAGCACACCTTCAGTGATGGCAAGGGTACAGCTCAGCAGCTAGAAGCTCCCTAACTTCCCTGGACCCCATTTTCCTCTCTGAAAATGAGAGAGTTAACAAATAATCTCTGAGGGTCCTGCATCCCACCAAAAATCATTGATGTGATTTTGCCCATCATTCACTAGCAGCTAAGAGCTTATTTAGTATAACTATTAGGACCCAACTCAAGTCAAACCTAATACCATTGTTATTATGAACTATGATTAGTAATTTTCAAAATTAATGTTAACCTTTGATTTTTAAATCAGTTCTGAGTCACTCACCATAAACTATATATGTAAATTATGACCAAAATATTCCAAATTTTTTTTTCTTTCCAAACAGTCCCAGTTTATAACACTGTATATATCCTTCAAGATCAATAAACTTATTTTTCTTTCACCATAGAAATAATGTAGGCTCAGAACTGTCCACCCAAACCCGTTCTAACTGTGCTCTGCTGCAGGCATGCCCGTGTCAGCTCTGGTTGGGCCCTTTTTGTCAAAAGTCTACTGAATTCGCTGGAGTTTTTTAGCAATGTACTTAATTAGAGAAGATTTTGCTTTGCCCACAAATACGTAGCAAAGTAAGTATAGACCACAAATGTTCCAATTACAAGTCACATAATAGTGTTTTGTACATTAAAAATGATAACAATTATTATACAAGTAGTCTTTTTAAAAATTCTTACACAAAACAGCTTTATATTTAGACTTGTTTAAAACTATTGCTAGTGATGTTTGTGTTAACAGTCAGTGCCCTAGGCCCTGGATTGTCAGAATTGGAAGAGAGTGCACAAGAATAAAAGCCAGTCACTCACTGTACCAGTGAGAACAGAACTCAGCCCAGCATGTAGAGAAAAGGACTCTAGAGGAGGGAAAAGAGTTCTCCACATGGAGTCAGTCTCCTTCACATCAGAAGACAGACCCTTCCTACATGTTGTTTTCTTTCACACAGTTATGCAGAATAAAGGAGCACCATTGCTGCCACACTCAAAGGACAACTCATGTTCTATTTCTGGTATTGATCTCCTCATGAAATACCTATTAGCCAAAAATTTTGACAAATAAGATACATCAAAAGCACCCCCCCAAATTGTCTAAGAGACAGTCCAATTTTTCCTAAGGTACATACTCATTTCCACAATAACCATCTTTAGATGTACATTTTACGTAGTACATTTACTCAGTATGTTTCACAGCTTTGAGTATTCGGTCCCTTGTGAATATTTTGTAGTGATCACTTCAGTCCTGATGTTAAAATATGTGAATTCCAGCTCAGTTCAGAGTGTACGATTCCGCTTTTCACGCTGATCAAATAAACTTATGGTGTCTTTTTTCTGATCTTCAGCAATAAAAACTAAAAAGGAAAAACTCACACATAATATTCCAATATTTTAACATCTTGAGAAAGCAGTCCAGGCAGGTCCCATTTGGCTTAAGTTTCTAGAAACTATGTCATAAAAGAGAACTGTATCTCCCATGCCAAGACTATAACTGAGATTGCATTCCTAATCAAGGGTAAGATGGCAAAAGAGACCATATATATGGCCAATAGTGTGCCATGAAACAAGGTTAAAATACCTGAAGATTCCATAATTGCTTAAAATAGGAAAATAAAGCCCCATGTCCTATCAAGAGGGTAAAATGTTATATAACCACAGTCCTCTTAGGCTGCACAGCACCCTCGCTACTGCACTTCTGGCAGTGCATAGAGCCTCCTAAGAGTCAGACAGCTGCTCCTACTCCAAAGCTCTCCCTTGATAGGGCTGAAGTATGTGGCCTCTACCATCTGGTCTTACTCTATCCTTGGACACATAAAGGACATTTAATGACTGTTAACTAACTGCCTTATTAAATTAATGGTATCTACTAAAGTCTCTAAGTTGGAATTAATATCTTTTCTTCTAATTTCCCTAGAGCAACCAGGGTCTTAAACTGTTTCAAAGATAATATTGAAGCTGATGCTGACATTTCTTCAACTTAACACTATTTCTTAAAAGAACTGACAGGGCATTCATATTCTGCCTACCTCACTTGGTTTAAAACCTTGCACAAGGTCATGTTCTTAGAACACCTGAGTGTTAGGGATGGAAAGATCACCAGGCTCATTTAAAACAGATATGACCAGACCATGAAACATGCTCTCAAAGTACAAAACTGAGTGGAATCAATGACACTAAGAACAGAAAGATGGAGAGATTTTGTATTTACTTAGAATTCTGACCGCCATTGTTAACCTTTCACCTTTAAAAAAAAACAAAACACCCTAAAGTCATTGAAAATAACTTACAAGTCAAGTTATGACTTCCATTTCTAGAAACTCAGAACAACTCTGCCAATTAAAACAACTGACGTCCTGGATAAATATAAAGACAATGTTTAATATTGTGTTGCTGGATCACATACAAACTAAGGGACTTTCTATGAAACAATCAGGGCACCATACTTCAAAGAAGAACAACATGAATGAAAGAAACAAGCTCTGAGTTAAGGGACACTAAAGAGTTAAGATAAATGCAGTGTATAATCCTGAATTAGATCCTAGACCAGAAAAAGGATATCAGTTGGACATTCATTAAATTTGAATAAAGTCTGAGCATTAGATAACAGCATTCTATCAACATTAATGTCCTTATTTTGTTAACTGGACTGTGGTTAACAGGGGAAACCCTGTTAAAGAGTACGAAAATTCTTTTTACTATATTTTAGAATCTGTATCATTTCAAAATGAAAACTTTAAATTTTTTAAAAACATTAATAGATTGCCCATATAGTAATAAAAGAAAGCATCTGCAAGGCCAAAAAGGAAGTAAAAGTAAACATCAAAGCCAGCATTTACTCTGACGCTGAAGCCTGAAGACACTAGGCCTCCCCCTTCATAGCTTCAAAAGGTGCAGCAGTATAAAAGCCAAGAACTTGGGCTGCACTCAGGGTACGGTATCAAGTAGCAGACCCCTACATAAAGACCCCAACAGTAATGGAAAATAAGCCTGACATGAAAGTAAGGACCACTTTCATGAGATTCCATGAAAATGGACTAACCACAAGATGGCTGTGCAGGTTTAGAATCTGAATTCACATTTCCCACGTGATTCCAAAAAACTTAAAAGAGAACTTACTATAAGGAGGCTGTGAGTTCATAGTGCCCTTCTTTAAACTGGCAGAGGGGTAAATGACCTTCTCTGGTGAAATACATGCACAACTATTACTCAACCCTTAAAGACTTCCCACAGGAAAAAGTCCCGAGAAAACTAGTAGCTCACAGTTAAAAAGCAGAAAACACAAAAGCAAACAAGGTAGCACGAATGAGCACCTGCAGAAAATATAACGACAAGACTTTTTAAAGAGCAGAGAAGATACAGCTAAAGTCAACTTTGTGAACTGGAACATATTTCTGAGATCTAATACTTTTAATCTGAGTCCAAGAAGGAATCAAAAAGGGAAGAAGCATTACTCAAAGGAGCTGTATCTGAGATTTCCCAAAGGATCTAGCCTTAACAGATATTAAAGCAAGCTGTTATACCTAAAATAGTATGGTACAATGTGAATCAACAGAGCAACCAACAGGAGAAAAACAAAGACCAAAACTAGACCCAAATACATATGGAAATTCAGTATTTGGTAAAGGTGGCATTGCAAATGGTAATCTGAAATGATGTTGGGCCACCTGGATAGCCTTTCAGAAAAAGATCAAATTAGACCCATTCCTCATGTCATACCAACATTCAAATGAATTAGATGTTAATATAAAATAGGAAAGCAGTGGATAATTCTGGAAAAGACAGTAACGGTGGAATAGTTTTTGAATCTCCCAGAATCCCTACCTAAGGCAATTTAAAAACTCAAAAAACATGGACATTTACAACAAAATCAGATGATAAGGAATCCTGCAGACCCCAGAATTCAAGCAGTTAAAGGGAAACTACCATGTGCTGGCACCATCTGGAAAAAACCAGGGAAGCAATGGAGCATGTTATGGACCTAAGAATAAAAGAAGCCCAAACAGCCAACAGGTACACACCAGCAAGTTCGTGAACAGACGGGAGAACTGCCCCTGGGAGGAGGAGGGGTCCTGCTGCTTTCGTAATAGGTGACCACAAAGAAGCTCTCGCATGTTGAAAGGCTGGCAGAGGCTGAGCACAAGGACTTCTGAGACTGATCTGCTGGGGCTCCTTCCCAAGCAGAGCCCCATAGGAAAAAAAGTGCTAAATGTGTCCTGACTTGGGTGAAGGCTGTAGGACAGGATATGAGAACAAAGGAAACCAAACTCTCAGACAGAAGTAGGAAAGGTCTCGGCCAGGCACAGTGGCTCACACCTATAATCCTAGCACTCTGGGAGGCTGAATCAAGTGGATTGCTTGAGCTCAGGAGTTCAAGACCAGCCTGAGCAAAAGCAAGACCCCATCTCTACAAAAATAATTAGCCGGGGTGGTGGTGCACGTCTGTAGTTCCAGCGGCTCAAGAGGCTAAAGCAGGAGGGTCGCTGGAGCCCAGGAATTTTGAGGTTGCTGTGTAGGCTCAGGCCACGGCACTCTAGCCCAGGAAACTCTGTCTCAAACAAAACAACAAAAATAGGAAATCCCACTGGCCAAAATATAATGCAATTGAGTAAAACCCATCAAACATGTTAATAACATTGTTAAGTTATAATGATATAAAAAGATCACTTTCAGAAAAAAGATGGGGAAGTAATTCCTTATTCTGAAAAATAAAGAGAAAGTATCAAGTATTTATCCTACCTATTCTATACAAATAATACCATTAAAGTGTCTTAGTAGAACATTCCAATTAACAAACAAAACAGAATTAACAGACATGGATACTAAGCATCAAGTGCCACTTATGTCACAAAAAGAAAGACGCCAGACATGTGCCTCCTGATGAAAGACCACACCACTACCTATCATCTGACCAAGGACTTGAGCCAGATGCTGTGTCTTAGTCTGACCAAGCACATGTATCCAGCTGCCAGTCTGCAGAAAACAGGATAGAAGAGCATGTGAAATTGCCCCACACATTGGGAAACCACAGGTCACATGGCTTAGGTGTTTCACATATGGTAAAGGAAAAAAGGGATGGAGGGAAACCTGCAGAGTGAGACTTAAGGACATCAAAGTTAGGAAAATAAGCAAGACTCGGCTCAGCACCCATAGCACAGTGGTTACGGTGTCAGCCACGTACACAGAGGCTGGCGGGTTTGAACCCAGGCTGGGCCAGTTAAACAAAAATGACAACTGCAACAAAAATAGCCAGGCACAACACCCAGCTATTTTTGTTGTTGTTGTTACAGCTGTCATTGTTTTTTAGCTGGTCCCGGGCCGGATTCAAACCTGCCAGCCTCGGTGTACGTGACTGGCGCCATAACCATGCGCTATAGGCGTCGAGCCAAGTTCTGTTTCTTGACTGGGGAGGTGTTCACTTTCAAAAACTTCATGTTTCGTGTGGTTTTAAATCTCTGTTTTACTTTGTAATAGAAACTACAAGAAAAACCAGAAAGCATTCTGGATGAAAACACACTACACAAAAGCATGGGTGAATTCCTTCTAAGACTGAATAAAAGCTTTTCTAACTATGGCTCAATATGCAGAAGCAATAAAAGAAAAGATCTAAATGATTCAAACTGTGGCATAGCAAAAATACCAAATGCAAAACCAAGAGAAACTAGAAGAAAGTATTTGCAACTTAGATCACAGATAAAGAACTCTTCAACACTGAGAAAGAAAACACCAAGATTCTGACAGAAAAATGATTTTAAAAAAGGACACTATGACTTCATAATGATACTGAAACAAACAAGTGCATTAGGGGTAGAGAAGAGTTACTCTTTAAAGAATATCAGGTAATAAATGGGCACAGATGATCATTAAAAATGTCTCCATTAAGGCAAGGTTCATCAATGGGTGGTAAAGCTGCACCATTTCAAAGCCTCCTAGATGACCTATTATAACAAAGAGAAAATGGACCTTTGTGATGAAGAGACCAGGTAGGTGCTATGTCAGCCAAGGGATCAACCTAGTAAAAAAAACTGCCATTGGCTTGTCACCCAGTGGTTATGGCGCCAGCCATATACACCAAGGCTGACAGGTTCAAACCTGGCCCAGGCCAGCAACACAACAATGACAACTACAACAAAACATAGCTGGGTGTTGTGACGGGCACCTATTGTCCCAGCTACTTGGGAGACTGAGGCAGGAGAATCGCTTAAGCCCAGGAGTTTGAGGTGTCTGAGAGCTGTGACACCATGGCACTCTCCCCAGGGCAACATAGTGAGACTCTGTCTCAAAAAAAAAAAGGAAAAAAAAGAAAAACTGCCATTTTGTCCCTCCTGTTGGGAAGCAAAAGGAACAAAACTATAGCTACAAAAATGTTCAACCTGAAGCCATAACAAGGAAACAGATAAATCTAAGATACTGGCCTTGACTCTTCAAAACATCAAAATAATAATGAAGTGTAGCTATAAAAGCTGCTTGGAAGCTCTGTACATATACACAGAAGGGCTTTTTCATTTGTGACGCAGACTGATAAAGTGGTGACCTAGCCATTTACGTGGCAAGTGGCTGACAGAAAACGAGTCCTCCCATGGATACCTGAGGGCTGGAGCCCCACTGAATATGCAGATTTTCTCAACAGTCTTCATCTCCTTCGGCTTCTCAACCCTCACCTCCCTCCACTGCCTCTGCTTTCAAAGGCTCCTGAAGAAAGAATAGTTTCCTTGAAATGATCAATTATTTAAAATATTATTGCTAGGATGCCCTGGACAAAGTGAAGGACCACAAAGCAAATTAAAAGGGACCCACCCACTCCCCTTGCCCTCTCTGGCCACCACCACCACCGTTATTACCATTTAGGTTTCTGTCATTCTCAGCAAGGGCTGCCTGCTTGTCTGTTTCAGATTCTGCCTCATTTTCATCCATGTTGTAGTCATCATCATCTCCCAGTTTTTGCTGGTTTCTCCCTGTAAATTTACCGCATAAAATATAAGCTGCCATTTCTCTTGATACCACGGGAATGTCAGAGCCCAGGTGCTGGGGTTTATCCTACTCACCCCAATCAGATCTTTTTGCTGTTTCTCTAGAAATGATAGGGACTCATGTGCTTGCTTCCAGCACAAAACCATCTCTACTCCATATGCTCCTCTTGGACTCAGAATCTATATATGGCCCTAAATAAAAGACTATATTCCAGGCTGGAAATGGGAACACAAACCAGCCAGCTAAATCTAAGTCCTAGGTGGTTTTGTTTTGTCTGACACTGAGTTCACTCCGTTACCCTGGGTAGAGTGCGTGGCATCACAGCTCACAGCAACTTCAAACTCCTGAGCACAACTGGTCCTCTTGCCTCAGCATCCCCAGGAGCTGGGGCTACAGGCACCTGCCACAATACCTGTCCACTTTTTCTATTTTCCAGTAGAAACAGGGTCTTGCTCTTTCTCAGGCTGGTCTTGAACTCCTGAGCTCAAGCAATCCACCCACCCCAGAATGCTAGGATTACAGCTGAGCCATGTGCCCAGCTAAAATCCTAGTGGGTGGTTTTTCCGTTTGGTTTTTTTTTTTTTTTTTTTTTGAGACAGCATCTCACTTTGTCACCATTGGTAGAGTGCCATGGTGTCACCCTGGCCGAGTTCAAACCCACCCACCAGCCCCAGTGCATGTGGCTGGTTCCCTAACCATTGAGCTATGGGTGTTGAGCCAGAAATCCTAGTTTTTTTAATGAGACAATGGACTCAAGACAATGGACTACTGTTCTAGGAAACAACAGCTTTCTAGTTAATGACACCATCTGCTTTGAATAGCTCATTGCTCCAAAAGAAAACATGGAATCATTCTTAAGCCCAATGGTAAAACTGCACATCATACTTACAGAGTTACCCTGCTCATTACTATATCCACTCCTAGAGAGAACAGCAATCGGAAAAGATCAGGATATAATGCACACAGACCTACTCAAAGGGCTTAAGCTAAACATTTTATATTTGTATACAGATGGGAAAATAAAAATCGTTTTTTCGTTTTTTTTTCCCCTGAAAAGCATGCTTGAAAAACCAGCTCTAGTTCTAGTCTATTTCTTTGCCTTCACTGCCTGAGGTGGAAATGAGCACAGGCCTGCATGCCCTGTACATTTATTCTTCAAAGGAGATCACCACAGTTGCATCTAGAACCAGATGCACTGTGTACGGCCTGATGTATCAACGGTCCACCTTCAGCCGTTACACTTTGTGGCCTGTGGCTGAGTGTTCTGACACTTGAGCCCCACTGGCTGAGCTGCCCCGGTGTGCTCTCCCTCCCTCATACCACGAGCATCTTGCTGGGCAGGCCTGGAGAACAGGGACCCGAGCAGGGACGCTGAGGGGTAGGCTGACAAAATGAAATTCTTTAACTGGAACTTGGGAGGGCACATTCTTCAGAAAGAGAAACTAAATGAAAATTAGATCAGAATCAGGGTTACTTCTGTTACTTGATCTGTCCCAGAGCACAGATGTCATGCCTCCAGAAGTGCTCCTGCCTGGCTCAGGTAGGATGAAAATTTTCTACATCTTTAAGGGACGGAAATACATCTCAGAATATTATGTTGATCTCAGAATATTCCCACACTTTATTTCTTTAAAAAGAAAAAAAGTCAACTAGACTAGAAAGGTGGGATTCATATGTCACTTTTCCTCAATTTTCAAATATATGTCAACCTCTTATGTACCCCTCCCCCATCCATCCCTCCCTTACCGGACACTGACTAGCTGTGTCTACTGCACCAAACACTGAATGAAGAGGCAGAGATAAAATGATCAGACATGCGTACGGCCTGTCATGACATTCACTGCAGGTTGTCCACCTGCAGGGTCCCCTTCACTTCCTATTAATATTGTTTCTGAAACCTCAAGTGCTAGAGTGTGTACTGCTCTTCCTTTCTGACTCCCCACTTCATTGTGAATAACAAACGTACAATGAGGAACTTCCAAATCGTGAACTGCTATTTGGTAAAATTCAAGGGGATCTGTGTGGTGTTGGAGAAGATGATGGAGAGGACTAACTGGTAGAAAGGAGTGCACAGGCAAGCACAGGGTCTCTAACCCACCTTCCTCAGCAGCATCCTGCTCCTCTTGCCCATTGGGAATGACAAGCCGGTCCTGCTCTGGGCCCTCAGTCTCCTGATTTTCCTGGCTCAGCAATAAGGCAGCTGGTACTTGTGGGGCTCGGCTCAGCTCTCTGGCTCTTCCCAAGCCTCTTCCACTTATTGGTCTGTCCTCCACAGCCTGCTCCTGGCCTGGCTCCTGCAGCAGTCCTAGGCCGCCCCTCTGAGACTCCTCGCTGACAACCTGGATCTCATTGGTTTCCTCTGCGCATAGAATACAGTTAGCTGGGATTTCACTGGCGTTTAATTAGAACAAAAACAAAACCTTGTGCTGTTCAATTTTATGAGTCTTTCCAAGGAGGGATGAGATGGACTGTGTACAGGGCAGCAGGTAGGTAACTTATTTGGTGACCTCAGCAGCAGCCTGCAGGCCTATGCCTGTAGCTCATCTTCAGAATCACAAGGAAGAGAAAAGCAGTTTAGAAAAAAACTCATACACCAAATTATCTCAACAACTGCAAGCGGAGGAGGGCATCCTGCTGAGTTATCACTGTATCCATCTGAGACAGGCACTTGGCAGCTAGGGCATGCCAGTCCACCACGGAGTCACCTATGGACATCACAGGCTTCTAGGGTCCCAGAGACAGCTGTCTGGAACAAAAAAGCCACAGCCCCTAAATCCCACTAATGTCCTGAAAAAAGGTAAAGCCCAGACTTTCTTTCATAGCTGCCAAAGAACAAGGCAGTTGGTTTACAAGGCAAAGATATCAGGGAGGCAGAGGAGAAGCCCTGCGGCCCCAATTCCAGGTGCCCAGAGAGATACTGCCCTGCCCCTGACTGCCCCACCTGAGTTCACCAACCATCTCAAGACAAGCTCTGGCCGTGGAGTCTCTGTATGGACAAGAGCACATGAGCTGCTGCCGTTTTTCCAAACTGAAAGGGGCCTTGGAAGGGATAAAAATGTAACTTTCCACTTACCTTTTTTATCTTGGCTCTTCAAATCCAAAGCCACCTCAGAACTGGGGGTTGGCACCTGCCTCTTGCCATCACTGGGCACGTTTCCTTGCCCTTGTGGCTCTTCTGCCTGTGACAGGCCTGCTTCTTGTGGCATGGGCTGAGACTTGCTAAGCGTTTGGATCTGAAACAAGAGCACAGGATGGCAGGGTTCTGTGACAAAAACCTTACAAGAACCCTACACAACACCAAGTACCACCACATCCTTCCCGCAAACAAGAACCAAAAAATAACAAACAAACAAACAAAAAACACCCCAGAAACAAAACCAATCCCCGAGGAATACCATGATCTGCTCCCGTGATGCCTTTTAGTGTGGCCTAAATCAAAACACATGAGGGTATGTCAAGGCCTTCTAGAAAGCACTTTCAATGCAGAATAATAATCAGACAGAGCATCAACAGAAGAAAAAAAGACATAAACCCACGATAAACCAACCAGACTGAACAAACATCTAGGGGACACTCCACCCAACAAGAGCCAAATACACATGCTTCTCAGGTACACATGAAATGGTCTCCAGGACAGATGTTTGTCAGGCCACAAAGCAAGCCTCAATAAATTTAAATAAGTAAAATCACACAAAGTATATTATATAGTAATACTGGAATAAATTATAAATCAGGAATCTTGAGAAATACAAAAATATATGAAAAAATTCAATATCACTCCCAAAATAATCAATGATTTGAACAACAAATCACAGGGCAAATTAGAAAATGAGAAAAAGGAAAACAAAAACACAACATACCAAAACTTATGGGAAGCAACTTAAGTAGTACCTAAAAGAAAATTTATACCTTTATTAAATGCCTATATTAAGAAAGAGGATTTTGGGCGGTGGCTCAAAGGAAGAGGGCACCGGCCCCATATACCGCAGGTGGCAGGTTCAAACTAAGCCCTGGCCAAAACTGCCAAAAAAAAAAAAAAAAGAAAGAAAGAGGATTTCTTGTTCCTAGTGCCTCACTTACGGAGCTCAGGAGTCACCCCTCGGTCCTGAGGATAAATAAAAAGCTGAACAAATTGAAAAGGCAACTTTTCTTGGATCCAGGAGAGAGGTGAAGCTACTGAGTAAATCACTGCCCTTGAGACTACAGACAGACCACCACATTCAGGGATTCCCGGCTGCCAGAACAGAGACTCAAGAGCAGAAACCTCTGGGGTGGGCGGCGCCTGTTGCTCAGTGGGTAGGGTGCCAGCCCCATATACCGAGGGTGGCGGGTTTGAAACCGGCCCCGGCCAAACTGCAACAACAACAAAAAAATAAACCTCTGGGGAAATAAGTGTCAAGGGAGAAAACCCTGGGCTATAATTAATGAATTGCTGGAGGCTCAGTGCAGATAAACCTAAGAAAACTTTTATGAGTTTTATCCCCAGGAACTCTACCAGGTTTCTCACAGAGACCACTGGAGAAACCTCCTGCTTCCAGTAAAGGGAAGGGAAAAGGAACCATTTTGAAATAGGCCAGAGCACTCTATTCTCCTTAATACCGTATATACTCGAGTATAAGCCGAGTTTTTTCCGGCACAAAATTTGTACTGAAAACCCCGAACTCGGCTTATACTCGGGTCATACAGGTTATTTGATTAGGTGATTGTGAATTAGGTTGATTACCTGTTAAGCTACAGTTTTCTGCACTTTATTTAAAGTTTTAAAGTTGTTGCTAGTTTACAATTTTTCTTTAGCAATAAATATTGAAAAGCATTTAACCTACTGATTCCTCAATTATTGTAATTGTTTTGGGTATATATTTTTATTTTTGAAATTTACTAGTGGCTGCTACATTTTCT